>CM076582.1:1614861865-1614946511 GCA_034641835.2 Pinus albicaulis
GTAGAAATTTCTCATTTCCCACCCCGGTTTTCAGTTTCACCTTATTACTCCAAAGCAGTTAAATGCTCTTTCCCATATCCATACATTTAACAAGCTGGAAAATAAATTTTGCTGAAAACACAAATTCTGGAAAAATTACAAAATGCTGAAAATACAGAAATAAAAATCAGCAGATGCAAACAGCCATTCAACACATTTAAACACAGTGATTTTTGGTCAATGTGACCTGGAAAAACCCCCTACAACTTCTGGGGAAAACCGAGTTTGAGAGCTCCTTCTTATTCTGAAAAATGCTTTACGGTAAATGAAATTACGGCAGAAAATTTCGGCAGCCAAACAGCGCTTATCTCGATTCAGGTCATTCCTCATGTAGGCCAGGTACGGAGATAATTAAAAACCAAAAACATAAATTTCTGACATTTATAACGACGTGAAATGCTGACTGGATTTCTCGAAATAATATTACTTGACTATACGGCCGTCTTTCTTTGTACGGGCTTATGTACGAACAACGACGAGACCCTTCTCCTCGATTTCCGTGCTCCTTTGCCTCGAAATCTGTGCCGAAGTTGCTATTCTGCTACTGTACGAATTTCTAGAAATTCGTGCCATCAACCAACAATCTCTCTCCTCGATTTTCATGCCCAGAATCTGCCCAGAAATAAATGCTGAAGCTGCTGTACGGTCTTCCTTGAAAACTGTGCCTCTCTCCCTCGAAAAATGTGCTCAACACTTGCTGTACGGATTTCTGTCTTGGAAACCATGCCTCTTTGCTGTTGTACGGATTTTGCTGAAGTCTCTATCAGCTGCCCTCTTTCTCCTCTCTGCTCAGAAATCTCCCTTGCTCTCCTTCTCTTGCTCTCTCAACCTGCTCATGAAAGAATGAATGACCTTTTCCTCCTTTTCCTCCTTTAACCTAACCGTAAGTGACTTTTGGGGAATCCCTAAATCCAATGGCTGAAATAGATTGAGATCTAGGGCTGAGATTAAATGCTCATTTAAATCTCACTTTCTATTTTTTTAATTCACCCCACTTTAATAAAAACCCACTTAGTCATTTATTTCCAAAGTCACTTTTCCTTTCTAATTTTACATTGACTTTATTAAAGTCACTTTAAAATTAGACTTTAGTAACTTTATCACATAAAGTCACTTTTAATTAGATTTGACTTTATAAAAATTATAAAGTCACTTTAGGAGAAAAATTAAATTCTTTTGGACACTTTTCCCTAGGCCAAAGATCAAAGCCTTAGGGAACCACCTGTCCTCCGGTAACCAAATTTCAACACTCCCTCTTACAGAGGAAGGTGTTCCTCACCACACCCATCTTGTCTCTGAAGTAGACATGCTTGCCCCATGGTAAGGCTTTGGTAAGAATATCTGCAACCTGCTCATCAGTGGGAATATACTCAAGCTTCACAACTCCCTTCTAAACATAGTCTCTGATGAAATGATATTTGATCCCAATATGCTTTGACCTGTCATGAAATACTGGATTCTCCGTGAGTTTAATGCAACTCTGATTATCACAGTAAATCACTGAAGGTCTCAACGGCTGACCAAATAAGCCAAACAACATCTTGTGAAGCCAGATGGCCTCACAACTAGCTAGACTGGCTGCCATGTACTCTGCTTCCGCTGAACTCAATGCTACTAACTGCTGCTTCCAGCTGAACAATGACACCACTGCCAATCCCAACCCAAAACAGCACCCTGAAGTGCTCTTCCTATCAGAAGCACAACCTGCCCAATCAGAATCAGTGTAACCTTCCAATCTCACTCCATCCCCCTGCCTGTAGTCCAGACCATAATCCACTGTCCCCTGCAAGTACCGCAAAATGTGTTTTGCAGCCACCCAATGAACCTTCCTAGGCTCACACATAAACTGACTCATCGTGTTGACTGCAAAACAAATATCTGGTCTAGTGTTGACCAAATACATCAAGGAACCAATCAGCTGCCTGTACAATGTGGGATCCACCAACTCGGAATCTCAGAATCAGTGTAACCTACCAATCTCACTCCATCCCCCTGCCTGTAGTCCAAACCATAATCCACTGTCCCCTGCAAGTACCACAAAATGTGTTTTGCAGCCATCCAGTGAACCTTCCTAGGCTCACACATAAATTGACTCATCGTGTTGACTGCAAAACAAATATCTGGTCTAGTGTTGACCAAATACATCAAGGAACCAATCAGCTGTCTGTACAATGTGGGATCCACCAACTCGGAATCCGAAGCATGAAGCTTCTTCCAGTTAGTGATCATCGGTGTCGACATGGGTCTACAATCCTCCATGTGGAATCTGCCAAGGATGTCCACAATATACTTCCCCTGTCCCAGGAAGAAATGCCCCTCCTCCTGCCACACCTTCAAACCCAAAAAGTAATGCATCAAGCCGATGTCCTTCATCTCAAACTCCGCCGCAAGATCTCTCTTGCAGTGCTCTATGAGTCTCTCTGCACTTGTAATGACTAAGTCATCCACATATAGCACCAGAATGAGAGGCTCCTCACCTATCACAATATAGTAAAGGTTTGGATCTGCCTCACTCTTTGTGAAACCCATCCCCTGCAAGTATGTATCTATCCTAGAGTACCAAGCTCTGGGAGCTTGCTTCAGGCCATAAAGGGCCTTCTTCAATCTGCACACATGGGACTCCTTCCCATGCACCTCAAAGCCCTGTGGCTGCTCAATGTACACCTCCTCCTATATGAAGCCATTGATAAATGTGATCTTCACATCCATCTGGTGGATCTTCCAACCCATCTCTGCTGTTATCGATATAATGGAGCGAATCGAAGTATATCGAGCCACGGGAGCAAAGGTCTCCTCATAATCAACTCCTTCTACCTAGGAGAACCCTCTAGCCACAAACCTTGCCTTGAATTTCTCAATGTTTCCATCTGCAGCATGTGTTACCTTGTAAAGCCATCTGGAAGTAACCATGGATTTTCCCTCAGGCCTCGACACCACCTCCCAAACATCATTCTTCATGATAGAAGAATACTCCTCCTGCATGGCCTCTCTCCAGACCTGCTGGCTAGCTGCCTCCTCATAGCTAGAAAACTCAGAGTCAAGGATGCTGGTAGCCATTGCCATATAGCTACAAAACCTCTCAGGTGGTCTGCTCTCTCTGACCGGCCTCTTAGGCTCAGCAACAGATGTGACATCTCTCAAGGTGTCCTGAAGCCACTTGGGCTTCCTCTTCCCTGAGCACACTTCTCTGTTAGGAAGACAAACTCCCTCCTCCTCAACATGAGAACTTTGAACTCCGGCGCTCGCTCTCTTTGTCCTCTGCTTGCCTTGGCACGCAGATCTTTGGTCAGGTGTGAATTGTCATCGGTGGATCCCCCGTGAACTTCTCTGTGGAACATGCGCATCTTGCCTGCCGCCACCACCCCCTCTGACTCTGTGAGCCACTGCTCACTGACGGACCAGACATCGTCATAGATGTACCTCCGGATCCTCTTGATCCCTGCCCACTGGATCCATGTGACTGACTCAGCTGCTGCTGAGGGTCTGGCTGATCCAGATACTCTAACTTCCGTGACCTCCTAAAGGCCCTATCCTCCTCGAACTTCACATCCCACCTAACAACAACTTTCCTTTGTGCAGGAATGTAAATCCGAAAGGCCTTTGAGGTCTCACTGTAGCCCACAAAGATACCCTTCTCTGCGGTGGGCTCTAGTTTGGTCCTCTTCTCCTTGGGTATGTAGGAGTATGTAATGCACCCAAAGATACGAAGATTACCAATATCAGGCTTCTTCCCAGAAAAAGCCTCCTCCGGAGTCATGTGCCCCAAGGCACGATGCGGACTCCTGTTCTGCAAGTAAACAGCTGTGTTGCAGGCCTCTGCCCACAAAAACAATGGCAACCCCTGATCATGTAACATGGCTTTGGCGGCCCCTCCGATGGATCTGTTCTTCCTCTCCGCAACCCCGTTCTGCTGGGGGTTGTAAGGAACAGTGAACTCCCTCCTAATGCCTGCCTCCGCACAATAGTCAACAAACTCTCCGAGGGTGTACTCTCCTCCATTGTCCAACCTCAGGGACTTGATCTTCCGACCTGTCTGTGTCTCCACAAGAGCTCTGAACTCCTGAAACCGCTTGAAGACCTCACTCTTGGTCTTCAAGAAATAAATCCAGGTCCTCCTGGAGTGATCATCAATGAATAAAACATAGTACTCATATCCGCACAAGGAAACATGAGACATCTGACTACTCACATCGGAATGAATCAAATCAAGTATCCCAGTCGCTTTGTTGTCATTGCTGGGAAAAGGGGATTTGGCAAAATTGCCCATCGCACATTCTCTGCAAGTATCAAAGTGATTAGTACTGAAATCTGGCACACCTGTTGTGATCTCCCGCAAAGTCCTCAAGGCCCCATGATACATGTACCCCATCTTGCGGTGCCAAATCTCACACAGCTCAGAACTACTAGCTCTGCTGTCGGTACTACTGCTCAATGCCAAAAGGGGCTGAAATGAAAACTTGTACACCTTTGCATGGCGTACACCTATCACTCTAGCTGAATCAGCTGGAGTGCCCCTGGGATACATCAGCACCTGTCCTCCCCTGAACAGTACCTCATATCCTCTATCCTCCAAAGCTGAGACGGATATGAGGTTCTTCCTCATCCCTGGCACATAAAGAACATCTGACACCTTCAAGGGAGGTTTGGACTCCCTCTGAAATGTTAGTGTCCCCCTGGCCCTTTCCCAACAACTTTTTCATCAAGTACTACCTCTATAACCGTGCCACTCTCACGAAAGCTACGAGAAGTACTCACGGACTCATCATATGACGTGACACTTGTCCACATACCGAATGCAAGATGCTCGCTAATCGAGGAAATGCATGCTCCCCTCCCGAACCTGCGGGAAGATGATACGCACTAAGATGACTCTGCCTTGATGGAGCATTTCTTCGGTCAAAATGATCGACAAGTCCTCAACCTCTGCTTGGGCATTTGCCATGCTGGTTCTTCCCTTCTTATTCTTCAGCTATGGGTCACATGGCGCATAGTGTCCCATCTTTTGACAATTCCAACACTTCACTTTGGAATAGTCCTTCTGTGTGTTATCCTATTTACCTTTACCTTTGCCTTTGCCCCCACCATTGCTTGTAGAAGCTTGCTTCTTCCCTTTGCCTTTCTTGCGTCCTGCCAACAGTGCTACATCCTCAGCCTGCTCAACTGGCTTGGCTGCCCCAAGCTGACCTTTCCTGATCTCTGTCTGAATGCAATCATCCCAAAACCTCTCCCATGTGGGAAGGGTCTCACGTGCACAAACCCCATCAACAAAGTTCATCCATGAACTGGGGAGGCCATTCACTGCTATCCGCACCAACTCAGTGGGTGGAATGACCTCTCCAATCGCTGCCAACTCATCTCTCACATTAGTAATCTTTGTGAGATATCCAGCTGCACTATCAGTCTTACCCATCTTAATGTTCTTCGGCTTCTCCTTCAGGACCATTTTCCGGTTCTCATTGGTACTCTGGTAGAGGTTGGTCAATGCTGTCCACATCTCATGAGCATTTCTCTTTCCTCTCACATGAGGAATGCAATGGTCTTTGATTCCGTCTAGAATCAGTCTCTTACCCTTGTTGCTCTTTTTATTATATGCTGCCAACTGAGTAGCATCAGTAGGCACATTTACAGGGTTCTGTGCGGTATGCACCATTATGTCCCAGACTTTCGCCTCCTCAAAGATACTCTGCATTCTCTCCTTCCAAACACTGTAATTGGTATGCCCATCCAACCTATCCTCCACCCTCAGTCCCAAAGACATCCTGTTGTCCTAAAACTGAAAAATAGCACTGTTGTAGTAAAGGTAAAAATTATGTTTGTGAAAAAATCAGCTTGCTGGAATTTTTTGAGTGAAAAATCAGCAGGCTGTATTTTTCTCCTTGTTGTCCCAAACTGCACTTCAGCACTCAAGCTCTGTCTTTTTATTATATGCTGCCAACTGAGTAGCATCAGTAGGCACATTTACAGGGTTCTGTGCGGTATGCACCATTATGTCCCAGACTTCCGCCTCCTCAAAGATACTCTGCATTCTCTCCTTCCAAACACTGTAATTGGTATGCCCATCCAACCTATCCTCCACCCTCAGTCCCAAAGACATCTTGCTGTCCTAAAACTGAAAAAATAGCACTGCTGTAGTAAAGGTAAAAATTTTGTTTGTGAAAAATCAGCTTGCTGGAATTTTCTGAGTGAAAAATCAGCAGGCTGTATTTTTCTCCTTGCTGTCCCAAACTGCACTTCAGCACTCAAGCTCTGATACCATGTAGAAATTTCTCATTTCCCACCCCGGTTTTCAGTTTCACCTTATTACTCCAAAATAGTTAAATGCCCTTTCCCATATCCATACATTTAACAAGCTGGAAAATAAATTTTGCTGAAAACACAAATTCTGGAAAAATTACAGAATGCTGAAAATACAGAAATAAAAATCAGCAGATGCAAACAGCCATTCAACACATTTAAACACAGTGATTTTTGGTCAATGTGACCCTGGAAAAACCCACTACAACTCTTGGGGAAAACCAGTTTGAGAGCTCCTTCTTATTTCTGAAAAATGCTTTACAGTGAGGCAGAAATTACAGCAAAAATTTCAGCAACCAAACAGCTGTACTTATCTCGATTTCCGTGCATTCACTCTGCCTTGGAAAACGTGCAGAACAGTAAAAACCAAAAATAGAAATTTTACAGCATTTATAACAGCATTAAATGCCGAACTGGATTTCTAGAAATATGTGCCCAGCTGTACGACCGTACTGTTGTACGGACTATACGGACTTAACAGCAAACCCTTCTCCTCGATTTCCGTGCTCCTTTGCCTCGAAATCTGTGACGAAGCTGTTGTTCTGCTGCTGTACGAATTTCTAGAAATTCGTGCCACCAACCAGCAGTCTCTCTCCTCGATTTTCGTGCCCAAAATCTGCCCAGAAATAAATGTTGAAGCTGATGTACGATCTTCCTTGAAAACTGTGCCTCTCCCCCTCGAAAAATGTGCCCAACACTTGTTGTACGGATTTCTGTCTTGGAAACCGTGCCTCTTTGCTGCTGTACGGATTTTGCTGAAGTCTCTATCAGCTGCCCTCTTTCTCCTCTCTGCTCAGAAATCTCCCTTGCTCTCCTTCTCTTGCTCTCTCAATCTGCTCATGAAAGAATGAATGACCTTTTTTTCCTTTTCCTCCTTTAACCTAACCCTAAGTGACTTTTGGGGAATCCCTAAATCCAATGGCTGAAATAGATTGAGATCTAGGGCTGAGATTAAATGCTCATTTAAATCTCACTTTCTATTTTTTAATTCACCCACTTTAATAAAGACCCACTTAGTCATTTATTTCCAAAGTCACTTTTCCTTTCTAATTTTACATTGACTTTATTAAAGTCACTTTAAAATTAGACTTTAGTAACTTTATAACATAAAGTCACTTTTAAATTAGATTTGACTTTATAAAAATTATAAAGTCACTCTAGGAGAAAAATTAAATTCTTTTGGACTCTTTTCCCTAGGCCAAAGATCAAAGCCTTAGGGAACCACCTGTCCTCCGGTACCAAATTTCAACACTTTGTTGGAAACTTTTGGTCAAGCTTGTGGGGATTCATGGACACCAAATTGAAAAACAGTGCAGCATTTCATTCACAGATTGTCAAACATAGGTGGTGAATGGGATGGTGAGACAGTGATACATCTTCTTCATGGTTATTGCAACAAGCATCCTAAATTGTGAGATGAAAACTTGCACTATATTTAGCATGCTTACAACCAAGCCAAACACTCTTCAACTCAAACATCACCATTTGATGCATGTTTATGATACTTGCCTAAATCTCCTTTGGATTTCATTTTTGTAAAGGATGTTGTTATTGATGGTCATAGTGACATAGACAAAGCTAAAAGGTTCATTGAACAAATCAAATTGGTGCATCAGGCAGTTCAAGAACAACTAGAAAAAGGCCAAGTCAATTACAAAACAAGGCACAATAAGCATCGTGTGGATCACAAATTCCAAGTCAGTGATGAAGTTTGGCTTCACATTAGCAAAGAAAGGCTTCAAGGAGAAGGTAAAAAATTGAAACCAATTCGATATGGTCAATTCATAATTTTAGAAAATATTGGTGATAATGCCTTCAGGTTGGATTCGCCTTCATATATGAAAATTTATGTTGTTGTTAATGTTGATAACTTAAGGTTGTATGAGCCGCCTTTGATTGACGACCAAGGAGAAAATGTTCAGATTCCTTCCATTAAGGATTTTTATCTTGAATACCTTGATGAACTATAGCAAGACACCATTCTTAACAGAAGAACAAGGTCTTCAAAACAAGGGGATATGGAGTGCCTTCGTGTGGGGCTCAAAGGCACAAATCCAAGAAAATCCAAATGGATCAAGATTGGAAAGGTGAGGGAATTGTACCCTCATCTACTAAACAACTGAAACTGATCTTTTGGGGTCCAAAATATTCCAGTGGGGAGGAGTGATTAGGTGCTCAAAATTATGCTCAAAAATAATTTTCATAATGGTGTGTAGCTTGAATGACCATGTAGATCTCATCGTTCTAAATCCGACGCAACTTGTTTCGTGGAAAACCGACACTGTATGCTCCCGGAAACGCGTTCTGTATGTTTTCCCAAACAAGCATTTTTTTCAAAAATGGCAGTTGACAGGGAAAACATTTGGGCAAGTGGTAGGTTGCCACATGGCCTCTTCTGGCTGGTTGAAAGCTAAATTTTTTAGGCCTGTCAAGCCTCGCCAACTGTCCTCTTTTGATTGATTCATTCGTGGGAAAATTTGATTGGGTAGTTGATGGCCAACCACATGCTGCCACCTGGCCCAACCGGAGGTCACCACGTGGCATCACGAGAAGCCATCAAAATTATTGTTAAGTTCGAGCGGACCGAGTGGGCTTCAAACACCTGACCTCCGTCCGACTAACAACATTGCTTTCCAATACACCACCAAACTTCCTTATTAAATTTGGTGGCACAAATGTTATTTAAACTTTAGCACGAAGGAGTTCGGGGGTAAGGACCGAGGGCTTGGCCCCTGCCCCCCCATATGTGTTCACCATATGACCTCTGCCAAGACCCTGGGCGTGGAGGCCCTAATCGTCGCCTAGCCGCCCGCGTAAACTGTAACATGTGACTAACCGCCACG
The DNA here is from genome assembly GCA_034641835.2 of Pinus albicaulis. Classification (NCBI taxonomy): domain Eukaryota; kingdom Viridiplantae; phylum Streptophyta; class Pinopsida; order Pinales; family Pinaceae; genus Pinus; species Pinus albicaulis. The sequence continues at coordinate 1,614,871,042 of CM076582.1, forward strand.
GTTGACCGCTTATGTTACCGCTAGGGTAAACCATTACCTGTCCAGACTGCCGCTCAGACCACGCATGTGACCTCCACCATCCTAACCGTTGACGATTAGGATAACCATCGGCCTTTTAATTTAAAAAAAATTGTTAATGTGTCATTGTTTATGGTTAATAATTCAGATTTAATGCAATAATGGGAAAATTAAGTATCCTACAATTTCGCCCTGATTTCCGCAAAATTGGCACTCAGTTAGCGGATTATGGGGTGAAATTGTAGGATCGGTCTGGATTTTGGGGAAATTGTGGTGTCATTAGAATGGAAACTAAGGCGACTCATAACTTCTTCATTTTTTGACCAATTTCGGATGAGAAAGAGACTAGATAGGCATTTTTGGGTATTCTGAAGTTGATGGAACAAGTTTTGAAGCCATTTGAGCACTGTAAATGTATGTAATCACCATTTTGAGCATAATAAAATATGGTCAAACCGTTAGAAGCTGGACCAAGGAGACGTAGCCTAGGAGGGGTGAACTCCTTCTATTGAAAAGTGTAACTAAGTTGGCTTCATGTTGACTATGTAACTATGTATTTATGTAAAGAATAGACAAAGATAATAAAATGTATTTTGTTGCACTTGTTTCATGGGTTTCATGAGAAATATTTTATTATATAGGTTAATAGACTTCTTCTTGATGTCTATTAGGTTTTGTGTCATCTAGGTATAAAATGTAATTAAGTGTCATGTTCATCTAGAAAATATATGCTCCAAGACCTTGTGGAAGAAGGACACTTAACAGCCCTCAAACTAGGTTGGAAGACTAGCTCACAATAGCCCTCAATCAACGATAAAAGATAAGTTGTAGTTACAATGGAAAATGCCACATTAAATGCTGAATAAATCACACCTCATGTCGGCCTATTCACAATGAAAAATTCGGCCTAATACACAGCTGGATGGTCGGCCTAATATTTGTAACATATATATATATATATATATATATATATATATACCTGAACCTGCGGATCATTTGCGCACATGTTTTTCGGTCAACATTGTGACAGATTTGTGGATAGTTCTATGAAGAATTGCGGATCTCTCTAATTATAAAGGTGTGGATATAAGACAAGAAAAGATGTGGATGAAAGACAGAATCAGGCTCGTATTTGAAACAGAATAAAATACGGATGTAAGTGCAAACAACCTCAAGGGATATCATTTGCGGATTTGCACTGAACTGTATAATAGATTTAAGGAAGAAATAATAATGCAGATGGTCAAGAAGATATTATATGTAATGTTTATATAAGAAAGAAGTATTCGGAATATTGAGACAGCTTGACATAGAAGAAGAAGTAAAGTACAGCATTCAAAGTGTAGATATGTTGAAGTAAGTTCACTCACACAGTGCATGAAAAGAGATCAATTTGAAAGGTGTGAAAAGAGACCGAGTTCTCTAAGTCAAGCGCAGAACAGTGCAGATTGTTATAAAGGAGAAGAGTCAAGTTTTGGATTATCTGAAGAAGTTGTATCAAGGTCTTGGAAGCATATCTAGGTCAAGGGTCGGAATCTGGGTCATGGTACTTGTCATTTGAAGATCTATAAGAAGAAATATTTGTGGGTTTTCCTCTCCAAGAGGGAGAGGTTTTTCCCTGGCTCTAGGAGCCTAATTTTGTGTCTCGTGCATTTTGATAATTGACTTGATGAAAGACTAACTAAGCTAAATAAAGAAAGACATAAGAAACTCAAGCAAGCTCACAAGTAATTATCAAAAAGAGAATTTGTATTTACCTCAAGCCCTCCAAATTCTCAACATGGTTTTAGAGCTAAGGTGCTAAAAAGGGAATAGAGACACTCAAGGATCAAATTTCATGGAAGGCATCAAAGCAAGGATTTGATAAGAAGAAAGTTCATTCTTCCACAATGAAAGAAATAAGACAGTTTGGACTTAAAGACAGTATTATAGTACCATCTTAAATGTGCTAGCAGTTCATTTCCATATCAAAGTATTGCCATCAAAAGCTTCAAGGCAAGTCACCTATCATCCTTGATATTTCAATAAAGCAGCAAAATATCCTCATCAATCTCCATCAAAAGGGAAGCCAGATCTAAAATCTTTGACATCATAAAAGGAGCAATATCCTTCTTTGAAGGAATTTCCATTTGGAAGAAAGCCATTCAAAGGAAGCTTCAACCAAAGCATCTACTCAAGTAAGTATATCTATGACTTTATATGAATCTATTAAAATTTATCCTTTTCAAAGAAAGAATCAAATTTTTTGGGGTTTCAAACTTTCCTGCATAAAAGACAAGGACAATGAAGTCATGCCAAATTCATTAAGGGAGATATAAGAGCCCAAAGGATTCTTACAGAATCCATAAAATACTATATCATCTCCGATGTACCAAATCTAGAAACATCAAAAGGATTATATAAGAAATTGTTGGAGCTATTCTCTGTGAGTACTGCAGGAGAAGCAATCTCTCTGATCAGCTGTAGGAACTAGGAGAAGACTACAGTGGTGCTAAATGCTCTGCGAAAAGAATGAAAAAAAAAACAAAACAAACAAACAAAGAAACAAACTTCGGGTTTATACGGGAAGAAAGAAGCCACACCATTTCACAATTTAAGGTCTCTATGTAAAATAGAGGAAACAAGATTGAAAACCAAAGGTGTTACAGGATCAAGGGAATCAAGCCTTTACAGTCATGTCAAGGAAGAAAGGAAGATTCAGTAAGTTTGGTCCTCAAAATAGTATGGAGAAAGCATGATGCTTTGGATGTAATGAACTTGGGTATTATAACAGAAATTGTCCTTAATCTGAAAAAAGGACAAGATAAATAGGGAAGAATCCCATGTCTCTGAAATGAGGAAAGAAATCTAAAAAAGAAGAAGTGAGGGATCTCCACTACGATTGAGATCATCTTCTCCTTTAGGTGATTTCTATTGATTGTATGATAGGAAGCAGTGTAGCATCCTGATCGAAGCATGGTAGGAGCTCCTGGTGAATCAGCCCCAGGGAAACCTCTCTGATAACATTACTAATGGAAAGCAGTCATCAAGAGCAAGGGTCATCATGGAAACAGATTTCTAGGATGTGATGACATATTGATGGAGTAGGCCAAGGGAATGAAGCTCTTCATTCTTGAGAAATTTCTACAGGATGAGTCAAGGGAAAAAGGTATGGGGTATGTATATATTTATATGCTAACATTGGATGTTGTGAAGTCATGTCATATGGTTGCAAGTAATGGAATTTCGTATTTAGAAGTATTATCTATGGAGAAGTACCTCTCGATGCATGAACAGATGAAATCAACATAATATGTCCTCATGGAATACGAGATGGTTGTATATGAACAAGAAACTAGAAAAGTTGTAAGTTCCTGGGAATGGAGAATGTGCAGAAAAGAAGAGATCATGAAATGAAACCATATCAAGAGGTAGTTATCATCTGGAAGCCAAGAAGATGTGACTAAGAGATCTCTTGGGAAGATATGTAGACTCTGATGGAAGTTTGGTAAAGAAGAATACCCTTGGCAAAAACATATCATTAGGAGATGTGTCAATCTGAATAAAGGATGTCGATGCCTACATGAAGATGTCATGGTGAAATATCATCACTGAGGTAACTTTTGTTTTAAAAATTAGTATGTATATGTTTATCTAGATGAATTTTTGCAGGGCTGCTAATCATGAAAACAGATGTATGATCCTTGGAGATGATTCGAAGGAAATCAACATGGCATAACGGTGAACCGGATAAGAAAGACAGATGAATCACTTTCTGTTAGATGACATGATTCATGAATGAAAGTGACGGATGCTCTGTGCCCTATGGAGCTAAAAGTTGAAGATTCCTTAATATGAAAATGCATTACATCAAAGGGAGGAACTCTTCATGAGCAGGGCTGCTAATCATGAAAAAAGATGTATGATCCTTGGAGATGATTCGAAGGAAAGCAACATGGCATAACGGTGAACCAGATGAGAGAGATAGATGAATCACTTTCTGGTAGATGACATGATTCATGAATGAAAGTGATGGATGATATGTGCCCTATGGAGTTAAAAGTTGAAGAATCCTTAATATCAAAATCCATGACATCAAGGGGAGGAACTGTTCATGAGCAGTTGGGTGTGTCACCATTGCTGTTGCAAGTCCTTGATTGAGAGGGAGACTGGTGATCAGTTTCTTACTTGGAAGAAATTGGGTAATTCCTAAGAATGAACTTAGGTACATTCCTTATACAGGATGAGTACATTCCCTTGTGGAATAGGTCTTCCCTAGCTGAGAGGGAGAGATAGACACATCATTCTGATCTTCACTTGGGAAGATATAATGGAGGATTGGGTAATCATCTGGCATTCGATACTCTTTGAGAATGTGTTAGGGAATTCAAGATAAGAGTAGTCGAGGACCGATATTCTTTATTCTTTGAGGGCTAGCTACCCAAGAGAAGAATAGTCCAAGAAGGTCATACTTTGGGAACACCTGGGTGGAGTATGTATCTTAGAAAGACAATGACTATGGTGTCTATAAGTCATGTGTCTCACTATCATTGTAGCTCATTGTCTCACTGAGATATGGGGTTGTTAGTCAAGGCCTTGCACTAGGACAATGTTGGTTGATATGATGCTATACAGATGTGATTACCAATTTGATTCTTCAATTTGAAAGTGACCATATACCTATATGAATACCTCCCTAGTTAAGAGGGAGTGTTGAAAATTGTAACTAGGTCGGTCTTCATGTTGTCTATGTATTTATGTATTTATGTAAAGAAGAAGACAAAGATAATAAAATGTATTTTGTAGCACTTGCTTCATGGGTTTCATGTTCAAGATTTTATTATATAGGTTAATAGACTTCTTATTGATTTCTATTAGGTTTTGTGTCCTCTAGGTATAAAATGTAATTAAGTGTCATGTTCATCTAGCAAATATAGGCTCCAAGACCTTGTGGAAGGACACCTAACAGCCCTCAAACTAGGCTGGAATACTAGCTCACAACAACCCTCAATCAACGATGAAAGACAAGTTGTACTTACAATGGAGGATGCCACATTAAACATTGAAGAAATAACAACTCATGTTGGCCTATTCACAGTGAACAAGTCGGCCTATTCATAGCTAGATGATCGGCCTAATATCTAGAACAGTCATATATATATACCTGAACCTGCGGATAATTTTCACGGATGTTTTTCGGTTGACATTGTGACAAAATTGTGGATAGTTCTGTGAAGAATTGTGGATCTCTCTAATGATAAAGGTGTGGATATAAGACAAGAAAAGGTGCAGATGAAAGATAGAATCAGGCTCATATTTAAAACAGAATAAAATACGGATGTAAGTGTGGACAACCTAAAGGGATATCATTTGCAGATTCGCACTGAACTGTATAATAGATTTAAGGAAGAAATAATAATGTGGATGATCAAGAAGCTATTATATATAATGTTTATATAAGAAAAGTAGTATTCGGAATTCTGAGACAGCGTGACATAGAAGAAGTAAAGTACAACATTCAAAGTGCAGATATGCTAAAGTTCGTTCACTCACACAATGCATGAAAAGAGATAAATTTGAAAGGTGTGAAAATACACTAAGTTCTCCAAGTCAAGCGCAGAACAGTGCAAATTGTTATAAAGGAGAAGAGTCAAGTTTTGGATTATCTGAAGAAGTTGTATCAAAGTCTTGGAAGCATATCTAGGTCAAGGGTCTGAGTCTGGGTCATGGTACTTGCCATTTGAAGATCTATAAGAAGAATTATTTGCAAATTTTCCTCTCCAAGAGGGAGAGGTTTTGCCCTGGCTCTAGGAGCCTAATTTTGTGTCTCATGCATTTTGATAATTGACTTGATGAAAGACTAACTAAGCTAAAGAAAGAAAGACATAAGCAACTCAAGCAAGCTCAAAAGTAATTATCAAGGAGAGAATTTCTATTAACCTCAAGCCCTCCAAATTCTCAACACCTTCACCATTTGTTGTGTTGTGGTTATTATTTTGGTGCATTTGTTTGTTGTTTCTGTATATTTCCGAGTTTATTTTCATGCTTTATGTGTTTAAAAATTAACATAAAAGCTCTCTAAAACTCAATTTAATCACTTTCAATTTACAAACCCTCAAGCACATTTTAATTAAGATCTCATACATATCAATTCATAAGACCCAAGAATATTCCTTCTCTAGTAGAAATTTTGAAGATGAACAAACACTACATATGTCATGAAAGCTTTGGACATGTGGTGAAGGAATCACAAGTGCTCACAAGGGATGTAGGATTTTATGCATGCTATAAGACTAATCATCAATCAAAATATTACATTCTTACATTACACAACATTGGGTATTTTCACCCATTTCCATCAAATCGAAAGGTAAACAGAGTCTGCACTTCAATGTGGATGTTTTAGTCCACTATAAGGAAAATCATGAGCACTAGACTACAAAATCCTTGGAGACTCCCTCCCTAACTCCAAGAAAATCTTCACTGGATATTTAAACAATGTCCTCTCTCTAAAGGAAAAGAGAGGGGGCCATTGATCTTTGTTCATGATTCCATTTGACGACAATCAGGTGACTTAATCATATAGTGAAATTTGTTTGATTGTATTAAACTAAAAGGAAGAAAGTATACTTGAATAAATCAACCTTTGGGACTCGGTTATGTATCCAAATGTTTAGATTGCTTCCTTCTACAAAGTATGTTTCTCTTGGATCATAAGCCCATCCTTCTCTCCCTACAAGAGTGTTGAAATTGTAACTAGTGTCGGCCTTCATAATGTGTTGTAATTTTATCATTTATGTAATTATCATATTCATTGTTATTATTATTTTATTTTTGGTCAAAGCATATTCTTCATGATCAAAGAGTCAAAAAGAGTCAAAGATTCAAAAATAATTTATTAGTAGTCAAAAGAACTTGTACTTGATTCATGTAGCATTTGGAAATTTGAAAGAAAAGAAATTGAATTTTATTTTTTAGTCAAAGGGTCAACACAAAGACCAAGCCAACACTCCTTGGACAAGTCAACCTAGTGGCACTTATTCGACCCTCCTGGATAACTATATATAAGAGGCAAGTTCGACCTCTTGGATTCATTCATTCCCTCATCACATCTTCTATCTATTTATGCACCTAGACGGATTCAAGCATTAAACTACATAGCACTTGGTTTCTTAACGAAGAGGAAAACTATAAGCTTATTCCTTATCCAACTCACATGTGCTAATGTTATGAGGTAATTTATGTGGTATTGCAGGGCCTAAATTCAGCCTCAATTGCACACTCAAAATCCAAAGTTTGACCAAATTTGGAGTAGGTTTACCAACGTTGACTTTGACTATTGGAGGAAGGTTTGACTTGGAATCTTTGTTGTTTTGGTCTTGGGTTATGGATATCTCATTTTGATATGATTCTATAAGAGAAGGATTGTTGGGTTTTCCCCCTTATGGGGTTTTGCCTTGGCTTGGAGCCTAATTTTTTGTGTTCTTTGTCTCTTTGTGATCTTTATGCTTTGAACATTTGTATAATTTCTTAATGAAGATAACATAAAAGTAATAAGAAGATAGCTAATATTCACAATTAATTATCAAGAAAGAAGATTCAAGCATTAAACTACATAGCACTTGGTTTCTTAACAAAGAGGAAAACTACAAGCTTATCCCTTTTAAATTCAATCCCATATGGATTTATTAAAGTGGATCCACATTTATAATAGAACAAGCATGAATCCCGGATGTGGGTGACACTCTTGACATGGGCGAATAGCAAAGCCCATCACACGCAAACTGCAGAGATCTCCAAAGCAATTCACCACCTGTTGCGGATCCAATCACAGTCATCGCCTCACACGATCCTCACAGAAACACTGATCATGCAGACTGGACAGGTCTGATGTCTCTTGCACTAGACCATCACCTCACCCTCACCTCCATTAATGACCATGCAGCGTAATCAGTACTGCGGCATTGCTTATCTATCTACGTCTGCCCACCAGCTGAAGCCTCACACGCAGATCACTCATAGCCTCTCTAACATGCCTTTTCCGCATTCCTATATATCCTCCCATTCTCAGCCCCTTCCCTCTTATCATTTGTTCTCCGCTACATTTCGCTCTCTTGATTTGGATGCTTGCAGATAACAATCAAGTGCAAAGTCCAAGTCTTGATGCGAAGCTGCAACCCCCCTTTCCCTAGTGCATTGCACCCTACGCACCTGCCCCTCAGCCTCTACAGTTTCTCCTGCCCCTATGCTTTCCCTGCCATCCCTCCCAAGTGCGCAATGGCACCCAAGCTGCGCCAACACACAATTCGTGGAGGTCAACGAGGAGCTCTCTCAGGCCGCTACCATCGCGGCGAGGACAATCATCTCGAATGGCTCGAGGGCTCCTCGTCAAACTCCCCTGCTAGCCACCCTTCCGTTCCTAAGCAACGCATAGACTGCGCCAGAAGCCAAGCGCAAAGAGGAATACGTGGAGCGCGGGGGTCTACCTCCATCTCCAGGGCTCCTTCGCAGTAGAGCATTCCTGCCCCTCCGAATAGCCCTACGCAGGCAGACGAAGACACGAATATTTGGATAATGGATTTTGACGGCATCTGGACGAGGGTTCCAGATGGAGTAAATCTAGACTCCCCCATCCTCTATGCTCCGTCAAATCTCCCCATTTGCACCGCTGCTGAAGTGGAAGCTGCAAAGGAAGCAGCCATCACGCAGATCCCTGCCTACACTATTCTCGAGGAAGCTCCCAATCACAGTGATAACGAGGACGCGTAATGTTTGTGTTGTTGTTCAGTGCTATTTTGTCTTTTGTCTTTTGTGCCCGCAGGGCTACACTGTCATGTACTCCTCGCATGCTCATAATGTATCAGTGCAGCCCCCTCCCCCGCGGCAACGCAAAAACAGTGTAACAAAGGCAGGGATTAGTTAAGCGCTGCTTACCAACCCTGCCTGTAAACTATGTACTTATATGTTTTCGAATTAATAGAATTAACACAACTTACCAAAAAAAAAAAAGAGAACAAACATGAAGCCTGCAAGTTTAAGGATTAAAATCCTACCTTTAGGAAAGTAGGATTGGAGCAACTAAGCAAAAACTTAAGGAGTATGCAAAAATCTTTTATTTGCCCTTCAATGGAAAAAGAAGATCTATAGTGAAAAATGGATGCAATACAATTTGAATGGAGAATCAAGATATCACCCCTATAAGAAACAAGAGGTGGCCCAAAACACTACATGAAGCCTTTACAAGGGAGGAGGAGCATATGTAGATATTGTCGAAGTCCATGCTAGTGACCATGACACCATAGAGTCACGAAGCCTATGCGTTGGAAAAGATCGTATGCAATAACTTTAACTCATAAAAAAATTGCCCTAATGACCATGGATCACCATGCCAAAATCTCTCATGCAAATTTTGGTTATATTTTGCATATCGCTTTATCTTTTGACAAGATTCCTCCACCTCACACAATGTGGATTCACAAGCAAGGGAGTTTCTACAAGAAGCTTTCCAGTCATATGGCATGGGAAATGTATGAATAGAAATCTACACGGTAGAAGAGTAACATTTGATAAGGAAATTCTATAAGAGAAGAAATAACAATTTAAACTCTGATACATAAACACAATCCAACCTCCCAAGTGGCAGATTCAAATGGGAAATGGTGAATTTAAAAAATAGCAAAATAAGGCATCAATTTATGATGTTATTTGATGGAAAATTAAATGGTGACCCAAGTGTGACAAGCACGAGGGGTTGTCTAACCTCAAAGGACAAAAAGAATTAGTGTGCAAGGAGATTAGGGACAACTAACAAAGATGCAAAGGCTCTTGCAACAAGTCAAGGTCTTGAGCAACTAAAAGAGAGAAGGTATCTCTAACAGCCACAATTGGTATCTTTTAATATTAAATGCTTATCCCAAAGAAATTCTTTTGAAAAACTCAAGCTATTTCACATTACGCAAATGAATATTAGCTCAAGTGAATTCTTTTGAGTAGACCAAAAAATAACAATAGAAATCTACAAGGTGGAAGAGCGATGTTGGATAAAGGAAATTCCACAAAAGAAGAAGCACCAATTTAAACCCTGACATCTAAACACAATCCAATCTTATAAGTGGCAAATTTAAATGGGAGGGTGAATTTCAAAGGGCAAAATGAGACACCAAGGTAAGTTGTTCCTTTATGTAAAATTGAAAGTTAGCCGAAAGGTAGTAAGTGCAAAGGGGTTTATTTTATACTTGGAGGACAAAAAGAAAGAGGGTTTGCAAAGGGATTAGGGACAACATCTAACAATGAAGCAGAAGCTATTACAATATACCACAGGTCTCACGCAACTAAAAGAAAAAGTGTCTCAAACAATCGTGATTAGTGATTCTTTTAGCATCATTCGATTATTATACCAATAATGCCCTTTGCAAAACTTCAAATTGTTCCATATTGTGCAAATGAATATTAGCTTGAGTCGATGTTGTGAGCAAATCTCATTCTTCTAGAAATTGAGAATTTAAACACATCACCCAATACCCAAGCCAATTTAGGAGCAATTAATAAAGGACTAATCAATGTAAATGGAAGGTTGTCCAAACTTCACAATCCTCCTGTGATTTTACTAGAGCATTTATAGAGACACCACCAATCTAATATAAATATTACACCACACTTTTGACATCAATAGGGGAGTAGGATTATAGCCCATGCAACACTCTCTTATTCATGAAGGCACTCGACTTAATGCAATGTTATATCACTATCTTAACATGCAATGTTGTAGCACTATCTCAACACAAAAGTGGGTGAAGTATCGTAAGGTTTCGGATTTAACCCAATTTTTGCGTCTAGCCTCGAGGATGATACAAAATGATGGACTCTTGGTCAATGTGGTTTTTCTCAGCGTTTGGTAGTTTGTAATGGGAATATCTTTGCTTTAGTGTTCTCAATCCATGAATAACATGGGTGATCGTCATTGTAGAAATCAATGTTGTCTTGTGTGTAATTTATAGGAGATCGAACATGGTCTGTAAAGGTAGCTAAGGTACTCTACAATGTCATAAATTCCACTATGTAGTGAAGCCACCAACAAGAGGAAAGTAACAAGAAGCAAAGGACAAACAATAGAATCAATGACAATTGCACAATGGAAATGGTGTCACAGTGGTTCAAGCTAAGGAAGACCTATAAGGAATTCTTTACATTCATGGTTACTTCACGCCCATGGTATCCAAAATTGTGCACCCAGTTGGGAGCATTGAATGCTTACTCAATAGAATTATGCCTTCTTTGCAAATTTGATGAGATGATTCATCTATATGTCAAATAGGGACCAACACACTTCTCTAGAGTTTTACTAAAGATGTGCACAACCAAGCCACTTCTCTAGGGCTTTTACTAAAGATGTGCATGTTGTGCACTCCAAGAAAAGATCTCTCAACATTAGTAACCATGTAAAGCACGCTGGAGTTGAAGTTGACACATACCCTATTACTTCTTTAAGCCTCTAAATAAAATCGCACATGTTGTGTTTGTAATCAAGGATTACTCCACACTAGTAACCATCTAGAACAAGTTGAAGTTGAGGCACACCCTATGGTGTGGACTTGATCACGAAGTTTCAAGTGAGCCTAAATGTAGAGAGCTTTTATTTTCTCTTTAAATTGTGGCAATTTTCTATCAAATAATAGTTAGTTTTTGGTGTGCATGCAAAGCAATATGTCATGCATATTCTCATTTAGATTAAAGAGTTATTTGGACAAATACATTTAAAGAGTTTCTATGTTATTTTCGTATTATGTTGCTGTACAACTCTCCAATTTTTTTAAATACAAAATTTACTATTATTATGGTACAAATTTCAAAAAATAATATATATTTTAATATTGCTATTTAATTCAACTATACCTCTTTTAAATACAAATTCTACTTATAATATATGTAGAGAGTGAGGGGTTGGGCCTCGAGCATGCCCTAAAACTGTTTTTGCATGGCCAAGAGTTTGTCTTCCTCAGACATAAAGAAACAAGTTAATGGCCCAAGACCCAAAGGCATCTGGCAACAGTAAAAGACTGCCCCAACAGACCACCAGAGAGTAATTCTAGGTGGCAGGGTTTTCTTTAAATAAGAATGCTGAGTCAACCTGCATTTGAGTATAACACCCAATGATAGTTGTCTCCACTTCTAATTTGACAGCCAAGTTATAATAGATTTTCCAATTATTTAATTAAAAAGATACCAAGTAGAAAAAACATATTATAAAAACAAATTCAAAACACAAATTAACTTCAACAAAATCAAATCGAAATACAAATTAACTTGAACAAAATCAAATCGAAATATCGAAATATATTTATCGTATCAACAACTTCAAAATATAAATATTCTAAACTCGAAATTCACTCACCCGCTCTATTGTTTTATAAAAATATCTCATACAAACAAATAGCACATCCAACTTATCTACTCTAAGAATAGCTACAAACTCATTTCTCATCCGTCACACTGGCATGGAATATATTCTGATGTATTTTCTAAAGATTTTAACGATTTCCTACCTATATCTATTTACAAGATTAAGTTCATTTCCCATTCATCACATTAGCATGGAATCTACTCTCCTGATGTGCTTTCAGGAAGATTTTAACCATTTTGCACTTTTATTTTTCACATGATTAAACTTCCTCCGACAATTCCATCGCTGACCAGCATATATTTAAAAAGTAAATATAAATATGAATTATAGAATGGACATTTCCAGTCATAAATATAATGTTCTCCAACAATTCCATCGCTGCCCAGCATATATTTAAAAAGTAATATAAATATGAATTAGAGAATGGACATTTCTAATGTCATTAAATATAATGTTGGGAACTTCTGGTGAACTTCAGGGCTCACTGAGCAATCTACACAGTTCACCAGAAGTCTACACAGTTCACCAGAAGTTCTCAGCATTATATTATATTTAAATATGAAGTTAAAATCATTTCATTTTATTCTCAATAAAAACAAGGAACATAAAAACAAACATAAATTTGATATATTGTGACATGGAATGAAAGAGCCAGTGATAATGAAAAATAGAAAAAATAATAATCTCCCTTCTCCCTTTTTCGGAGCCCAATTCTCGACAAATTGAAGTTCTGTGAACAAATAGTTTTTGAAATTTTCCTCTAATTATTTCCCAGAGCTTTGTCCAACCTATATTTAATAATAAATGCAATATAACATAAAAATTCGTAATATCGTGATGAGGAATGCAATAACCGGCTACAAAGAAACGTCAAAATAATAATCTCTCTTAAGAATCCTTGTCTGGAACCCCAATTCTCTATGCTTATTGAACTTACCTGACCCAATTCTCTTTACCAATTGAACTTGCTTTCTAGCTTTGGGGATTTTGCTAAAAATATCAGACCTACTACACTTAAATGTGGCTGCACAGCTTTGCATGTGAATGCCTAGCCTGTCACTCTCAAGTAATAACCCAGTAAAATCTTCTCTCAAAACTGTAATGTATTTAGAGCTAGGCTGTAACGTCTTGAATTGGTACTCGGTTATGAATTCAGCAAACGATAAGCACCAAGCAGAGGTGTATTTAATGATTGATGTGATTCAGGGTTTGCATCAATGGTGTGTTTATTGGTCTACGAGATTTAGGGTTTACATCTACGCCAAACGGGAAAATTCCAATGCAATCCTCAGTGATTCATAACATATACATAGGCAAACACCGAGCAATACTGATTTTCATGGGTACATAAGGTTTGTTATCCACCATTTTCATATACCATTGAATGTATAGTTCACGTCCACATCGAACTATTTATACCCTGCGGTATGCACCATTTAATGTTCCAATACCCTGTGGTATATACCATTAAATGGACCAGTACCCTGTGGTATATATACCAGTAAGTGCACCACTTCTAGGTGCTTATCGCTGGTTTATGAACACCACCCTAGACCTGTACAGGTTAATGAAGCACCAAAGATTGCACGTTATATGATTAACACCCATACAATCCTCCTGTCTTGCACCTTAACACCACAATGAATTCCTCGAGATGATTTATTATCGTCTACTACATATGAAACAACAATATTGACGTCTGCTAGGTCTGTTTTAGTCAATTGCAGAGGAGAGAACCATAAATACCATGGACATCTCAAATATCAAATCGCATGGACACCAAATATATGGAAATTGGAGAAGAAATGTAGTCAGACTTGTAGTACAACCAAAAATATCTCATGCAGTCTATACATTGATCGCAGTTATAAATGCCAACAATGTCGAAAGTTCATTCCCGGATAATGGATGATATCACAAAAGGAAGACAATCAAAACAAGATTAAAGTAAAGCTTGTAGAACAACTACCGAGTTCTCAAACATACAAAATGAATAAATGTCTGATTTCAGTGATGTAAAGAGTTTCTCGAGGTGTACCCTGAATAATATGCCCATGGATTTATACTTTTCCTTTTCTGAAAAATGCTAAAATATAGCAGTTGTTTTGCATGAACAACAGATTGCACAGATGCATGAAATTTAGGATTGTTCTGAGCTGTAACAAAACAAGAAATGTTGAAAAAGATTGTACCCAGACCAGGGATTTCCATATATAGCAACTATTTTATAATCATCTAGAATCTCAATATTTAGACACCTCAAACTTATCCACTGTATCATGAACCCGCAAGCTTCAATCCAGTATCGTCTCTTATATGCCATTATAGAAGGAAGATAAACACAATATCAAACTGGAAAGGAACAGCTTCCCGTTATAGATTATGAGCGGTCGAGTATGGTATGAAAAGATCATACCAAGATATATATTAAAAATTCTATGACGTGGAGAGTTGTCCTCTAACCCAAGGCCATGATATTAGCTTTGCTGTACTAAACTCTTAGACAAATGAATTAAGAATACAATTCTAGACCAGTCCTAATGTGATACTGGTGCTAGAAAATTTGAAAGGGCACAGTGATAGGAAATCCTGGAATGGAGTATTTGGAGTTGTAAAGAATCCCACACTTCTGTGGTAAATCAACTTAAGCATCAGTTTACCAGGAGATTTCTTCCCAAATAAATACTTGGCTAGGCTTTTCTCTTTTCCTCAATCTTCTTACCAATTTCTGCACGATATGAGCTTGAACTGACCTAGAACAAAATTAACTCAATTACCATACATCTCGTAAATATCTTCCTTCTGTCTGTAATTTCTTCACTGTAGCCTCTGCACTGGTGCTATCCACCGACTCCTGCAAGAAAAGTTCATTTTGAAGACTTTAAAATCACAAGGATAATACAGAATATGTTCCTTCAAACTCAAGATAATCATTTTCCTAAAACATACAACGATAACAACCAACCAAGCCAACATAACAGAAGCCAATATGATCCTTGGGAAATTGACCCACACACAACCTTAATGGACTTGCAAACAAAAATTATATTTAGTCATAAATTATGGTTGAAAGCAGCCAATGAAATTTTTAAGCGCTGATACTATTCACCCTACCCTCCCTCGTGTTCTATCACTAGATAGTGAGCTTCGGTCGTCTAAACAAGCTTCCCATCTAATCAACTGAGGATATCCTCCGTGATGATAACAGGCTTTGTTATGATTTCTTGCATGGCAATTTCTGCAAATTGAGAGACTATCTTTCTATGGAGAACGTGAAGACTGCAAAGCTATTCAAAGTCAATTTGCAGCTCATGTCTCTATCATTTAACTATTGTTTTGAACAGTACCATGGAGATCTATAAAAGATGACTTGCACATCAACAGTTGGGGGACTGCACCCTGCATGATAACCAATACATTGCCAGGCCCAGCATACCTAAAATGGTGCACAACTGTCAATGGTCGCTTGTGGATCCATCAAAGCTGGTAGCTAATATAGCCCACGACCAGGTGCAAGTCTCTATCCAAGTGGAAAACTTGTACTTATTCTTATAAGTGTGGATGTCTGTCCGCAGATACAACAGCAGTCAGGTCAGGTGTGAAACCTGGGACTTTGGCAGTGTAGATAGCCCACTGGCAGCTGCTTACCCAGTCAAAAAAATAAAAGTTTGAACGATACTGGTTCCCCCGTAATGCTAAATCTTGGTATATCAGCTTCATTATGATAACCTGAAGCTTAGTTCAAAAAATAACATGACCAGATGGAGCACCGAGTGCAATCTCTAAACCGTATGACAGGTCAACAGGACAGTGACCAAGGCTGCCACCTCAGCAGGACAAATTACCCCAAGTAACTTGGCATGATGGTCTCTAGAAATCTTGTGAGCTTAGAGTGCACACAACAAAGTCAGGCTGCTGTCTTAAATTGGACTGCTACAAGTGCTTACCGTCCAAGTAATCATGGACAGACTGCTGCATGGGAAATGTGCTTTAGGGTTAATTTGCAGCACATTAAGATACCACCATATTAAGTTATGTTATAGGGCATTAAAATAAAAGGTAAGGTTGTGGGTAGGACTGTCTAAATGCAGTTAATAAAATAATAAACATTAAGGGTGCAGCTGCTCTCTTGCTTTTGCATGGGATCCTTGAATGTTTATTACAGACGTATGTTCAGATTGTACATTCTCTATGCAACTGGCCTTTTTATTAAGCCAATGTTAACTATTAGAAGGTCAATCCCATGCCAAATCTCCACAACATGCATATGAATTGCAAACAATTGAAGTTGTGAGTGCAATAACAGTTCATTTGCAACAAAAATGGAACTTAGACCCTTCTACCTCTGATCCTTTTGAGACTCTTCAAATATGATCAATGAATACAAACCCAAGAGATGTTAAGTTTAACCCAACTTCCCTGATTTTCAACTGCAGTTACAAATAGAATTCAAATTCAGATATGTATTCATTACAATTCAGATAAAAGACCATATCGGAAAAAATCCAATGAAAAAAAAAAATAGATGTGAACATCACACTAACAGGAAAAAAACATGTAAATACTAAAATTATTCGAAGTTTCAAAAACGAAAAGATAAAAAATAAAAATAGCCAGACTTATATAGCAATCGTTATTCGTTGAAGCTTGAAAGATAAAAGAAAAACCATTGAATGATTTGCAATACTTCAAGAACTATATGGAGCAAAAATACAAATCAAAAAAGAAACAAAAGAAAACACAGATGTGAAAATTCAATGATTAATACAGCAATGGCATAGCTATGCACATAGCTCCTCCAAGCTTTATAATTTATTTTCTCAGCAGTTCTTTTGTTTATTTACTAATATTGTAATTTCTTAACAGATGGCATGTGATCTTGCAGCAAAATAATGATGTAACAGTCTGTTAAGAATGACAGATCTGACATAGGTTGCAGGTCCGCATGAAATAGCTGTGTGGCATTAAGATTTAAAGGGAGAAATGCAGTAGAATAGCTGCAGCAATTAAACCTTGAATAGAATAGACCACAGGTAAATGTAGTGGGCCAGATAACAAATAAAAATGTGGATCTAGAAACAGATCAAAGAATCTCAGTAAGCAAATATTAGAACTATATACAACAGACCTTTTTTTAATTTAAATCTCGACGCTCGAAGCCAGGCAAAATTTCTCTTCAATACAATCAATTCTGCTCATGTACAGCACACTCAAGTGTATGTTGGTGGATGGAATTAATTCAATAAACCTTTACAAAATAGGGATAGGACAATATTTTTGTCAGGAATGATGGTTCTTTTGATGCAGTAGGGTTTTGTGCACAATCAAACTTCAAATCTAATTGTAGGGTGCAATTTCTGCAAATTTGTATTCAGGTTCAGATTTTAAAAGTAAACAATAAGTTGACCAAATTGAATCCAAATTTGAGTGAAAATTCAGTTGAATTAAATTCCTAACCACCTCCATTACCTTCTCCAACCTATAGTTCAATGGTGTAATGATACAACCAACTGCAAACTCCACTACCAATTTAATGAAGTTGACCACTTTTAATGGATGTTCAGGCCAAAGGCTTATTTGATTTGCCAGTGCATCTGACTCGTGAAACAGATACAAGAATACCAACGGAAGTGGCAATAATCTGTAGCAACCTGAGCTCCAACAATGCTCTGGTGCCACAAGAAAACAAATGTTACACAATAAATAATGTATGTTAATTTCTTAACTAATTTTGGAAATGAATATGATTATCCTACATAATTTCTTGTGTTCCAATTACTGAAATCCAAAAGGTTAAGCTCAAAATTTTGCTGGTAGATCTAGTTTCCTTTTACTACATGTCTACAATCTACTAATGGATGCATGATGGTGAGAGAGTTCTAAGACTATGGCCATCGAGGAACGAATGTACTATTAAGGCAAAGGAGTCTGCCCACAACCGGCATCACAAAGGCATTAATTTTTGAGGTAAAGTTGTTACAGTTCTAATGTCTGCAACCACCTGTGAAACAAGTAGCAGACACTTCCAAAAAGGGCCAAATGAAATTCTACAAGTTACGAATTCAAGATAAAACCGTTCAAAAAGGACAAGATAATGTTACAAGCCAATGTGCACATTGCAAGGTTGGGTTGTCATTTAAGCAGCAAACTTTATGACATAAATGATCCAAGTGAGATCATGATGATGTTTGTTTACATGTCTACAATCACCTATGGTTGTAGGATGGTGAAATAGTTCCAAGACTATAGCCATTGAGGAACAAATGTACTATTAAGGCAAAGGAGTCTGCCCACAACAGGTGTCACAAAGGCATATTTTGAAGTAAAGTTGTTACATTTCTAACATCTGCAACAACTTCTGAAACAAGTAGCAAACACACCCAAAAAGGGCCGCATGATGTTCTCCAAGTTAAGAATTAAAGACAAAACGTTCAAAAAGGACCAGATGATATTAAAAGCCATTGTGCACATTGCAAGGTTAGGTTGTCGTTAAGCAGCAGACTAAAATGAGTACCAATCAGATCACAAAGATGGTTTATGGCATGAGAAAGGCAATGCTAGGTCATGTTGTGGGGCATTAAATACAGCAAGGTTGAGATTACTACCTAGGAGGTCTCATGCCCTGGATGGTCAAAATATGGTAAAAGGAGAATCAACCAAAGCTGAATGGATATAAATTAGAATAGAAGATGAATATCTAGAATTTGTCAAGTTGTAAGATTTTGTAGTAGTATAATATTAATTTAATTCTGTAATATGATTTGTATCCTGACAAGCACCTTGAGTGATCCTCATGTAGTATATCATAAATTTTGTGTATTGTCTTTAATAGTTCATCGATAAGTGAACTTGTCCTTGAAAAGATTCATCTCTTGTAGACTTTGATAATGTATTTGTCCAATCATCTAGATGGCACTTGTGATGTGTAACTGGCTTAGAGACCCTTTGCATGGTGCCATTCATCTAATAGTTGCCTGCTCTTATAAAGGCCCTTCATTGTTCCCATTATAAAAGGGAGAGACTTGATGTTGGGGAAACACTAATGTTTAGTTATTAATTCTTGTGTTCGCAAATTGGCACAAAATATTTTTGTTTAGTACTCAACTTATCATCACCTTGCTCCATCTCTGGCCCGAAACAATAGGGAGAAGGTTGAGGCTCTATATACCTGGCTTTAGTTTCTACCAAAGGAATCCTAGTACCATCAAAATCCCATCGCCATCCCATGGTAAAGCTATTATTTCACCATTGTTAGTGATTTAATATTTAATGTTAATTTGCTAGCAATTTCTCCAAAAGGACCGCATTTCTTTAAATCGACTCCCATTTGCAGTATAGGCCTCTCTATCATAGTCAATGAATGCAACCTCAAGCTACTATAACTACATTTGCTTGAAGACTGTGACAAAAATAGCAAGCCGCTAGTCCTTTCACAAAAGAGGTCTGGGGTGCAGGGTGTTGTTTATCTGGAGGCCAGGAGAAATGGAATGGCCCCTCCTTGGTTGAACGACTTAATGGCTGGCTGGAGGATCCCTTAGTGGCAAGTTACAAGGCATCCTATGTGGTCTCCTGGGCCATTTGGACTACGAGGAATGCTTTCACCCCCTTAATTCTTGTGTTCGCAAATTGGCACAAAATATTTTTGTTTAGTACTCAACTTATCATCACCTTGCTCCATCTCTGGCCCGAAACAATAGGGAGAAGGTTGAGGCTCTCTATACCTGGCTTTAGTTTCTACCAAAGGAATCCTAGTACCATCAAAATCCCATCGCCATCCCATGGTAAAGCTATTATTTCACCATTGTTAGTGATTTAATATTTAACGTTAATTTGCTAGCAATTTCTCCAAAAGGACCGCATTTCTTTAAATCGACTCCCATTTGCAGTATAGGCCTCTCTATCATAGTCAATGAATGCAACCTCAAGCTACTATAACTACATTTGCTTGAAGGCTGTGACAAAAATAGCAAGCCGCTAGTCCTTTCACAAAAGAGGTCTGGGGTGCAGGGTGTTGTTTATCTGGAGGCCAGGAGAAATGGAATGGCCCCTCCTTGGTTGAACGACTTAATGGCTGGCTGGAGGATCCCTTAGTGGCAAGTTACAAGGCATCCTATGTGGTCTCCTGGGCCATTTGGACTACGAGGAATGCTTTCACCCCCTTACAGAATTTTTATGATGTCAAATTCATTTATGAGGATATCAAACAGTCCCCAAAACCATATATTCCATGACAAGTTGAGTCCATTGACATATAAAATCAGGCCGTTGACACTTCTTCTATGGGGCTATTCAGACTAACCCTGCTTTGTACAGAGCTGGTGGTGTTTTTTTATGTCGACAGTAAAAAATTCTCCTTTGAGGCTGGATTGGGAAGGAAAAGAAACAGATGAAATGGAACATGACTGTTGGCCGCACTGCTTGGAATTGCAATGGAGAAAAATACTGAGGGTTATGGAGATTCAAAACTGGTGATAGACTGGGTAAAGGGGACTTTCATCTGCATGCTGGATCCAGTGTAGCAAAGGCATGAAGCAGATCATCCTACGGCATCCAGATTCATCCTCACCTAATTGCTGAGAAATTAATTGTCATTGATGTCAAAGGCTGCATATAGGCTTAAAGAATGGTTTAAGCCATTTCCAACCAGGTATACCGTATAACACACCCATTGATTCCTCTACATTGAGGAAAAATGAATTTTCTAAGACAAATACTGCCTATCTTACCAACAGTCGAGTCAGCCCCACTTGAGGACAAGTCTGCCCCCCTGTGGACAAGTCAGCCCAGTTTGTGTGACTAAAATAATATAAATATGTGAGCTCACTCCCTCATTCCGCCAGCAACTCAGTGAAGAAAACACAAGAAGCATTCGGTCCTAGGAGAAGTGGTTCATATCTCATGAACCTAGAAGAAAGGAGCATATTTTATGGTGTTTGTTTCTGTTCTGGATTAAGAGTTTTTGATCAGATTTTGAAGCAGAACTCAGCCTATTCTTGGAGCAGAATTCGGCTTCATTATAGCACAGTTTTTGTGCCTCCCTGTAGCACAAGACTTTGGCCTCTTTAAGCACATATTTCAACCTACTTTTGTGAGCAGACCTCTGCCTAGACTCAGCCTGTGGAAGGAGAAGACCTCAGCATGAGGAAGAAGCAGACCCTGGGCAGACCATGAAGTTTTCTGTATGCATCAGTCCTAAATATATGAAAGCCACAGGTAACAGACAGTATGCATCCCTAATCTGCTTTAAATTACAAATAGAGTTCCTTGCATAATGGCAGAAAAATACTCCTGTAACAAGTTAGGTTCTCAAAGTATTCTTGTATGAGTAGTCGTTACCACGTCTAATAGCAAAGACAGAACATTTTAAGTTTGAACAGCTTTACAAAACTAATGTAATGCTAAAAATACAGAGACTTAGAAGGTAGTTACTACCAACTGAGATAGAGAACCTCGCATTTAATACTTATCTTCATCCCCACCCCACCTTCAAAAGTCATATGGATGGGATGAAAAGGTATACTTATTAAAATTTTAATGACTTGAAATAAAAATATTTAGATCATAGTCAGTTTTAAGTAACCACACCAAACACTTTACCTGCTCTTGCGCAATAATGAGTCGTGTCGTGTAACTTAATAGAAACAATATGGTGATATTAGTTGAAAGAAACCAAGTCACAAACTTTACCTGCTCCTGGATGATATTGTGTAGGGTCCTGTGCACATCCCTAGCCATGCCCTTGGCATCCCCACATACATAGAGATAGCCACCTTGAGAAATGAGATTCCAAACATAGGATGCCTGTATGCATATATAACTGAGTTAATAAACTGTTGTATACAAAGAACAAATACATAAACTATTTCAGAGAAGACATAAACATACCTTCTCTGCTATCTTGTGCTGCACATACTCTTTGGTTGCTCCTTCACGAGAGAAAGCAAGAACAAGATCGGTCACTACGCCAGTATCCACATAGTTCTTCAGTTCATATTCATAAATGTAGTCCTGCACAAAAAATTATATGAATTTATATCTTCCCTGGAGTCTCAACTTTATTGATTTAATCATATTACAAAGGATAATAAGGATATATGATATACGATTATCATCAGTTCTAAAAGAGTTTATTACAATCACATCTTTTCTGAACCACTATAATGATCCAGTCATGATTTTTTTCCGCTTGTCTGTGACATGTCCTTTCCCAGTACTCTCACTCAGACATTACTGAATAGAATAACAGATAATAAGATAATTTCTGCAGTTAAAACAGAGGCTAAGTAACACATAAATGGGCATAGCTTACACAAGTACAAATAAGTTATAGCACATCTTGACAGGGACAACTGAACATAAAATCTGAAAGCAAAAGACAGCTTCAGATGGAAGGCTGCCTAATCGATGGACATGTGAATCGGAGTTCACAGTGACCACAGGTCAAATGGATTTTCCTCTAGGTAGGCAAGACGAAGTAGATGGGTCTTGTCATAAAAACAAAAACAATGAGATTGTTCTTCTTCCTCATGTGGCGGACCTTTCTTCAGGCAGATAAACAAGACAAAAGAGGTCTGTCACAAAAAAGTAGAAAAGAATTTACTTCTTCCCTCTTACCTGACTTCTACAAATGTCATCCCAATACATATAAAAGCAGAATGGACATGAAAATCAATTCATGCATCAGTCTCAAAATTTAACAGGCATGCATCTTCACACTCAACCCCAGTGGAGCTTTTTCCACAATTTTTCCTCAAGGCATCACCTACAACCTAGAGCAAACCTGCCTCTAAAATTCTAAACATTATTGGCTAGGGGATTAAGCAAATCCAAATTAAAATTTACAGCAGCAATTGAAATCGATAACTAGATGTAGAACACTTGTACTAGACAGAAGAGAACCACTATCCTACATAATACATTTACATTAGTATCATTTGCGCACAATCATTTTACTTATTCCTCTATTTGAACACAGACTAAGACAGGTAGATCAAAAATCCACCAAAACCAGTTTCCAGATTTCTGATATCTCCTATAATTTCATATAAACCAATGTAATGCAGGTTGAAAACACTTACCATTTGGCGATTCCTGCACCCAAAGAAAAGAACAGCTGGCCCGAGCTTCTCTCCAGATTCTTGAAGTGCAGCTCTTTCCTACAGAAATAAAGCAAACAAGTTCTTTTAAATATCTTTTTTCTTATGACCAAAGAATAGGTCAGTGAGGCTCAAAATACAGCCAACTAATATCAGAAAGTGAGAATGCCAAGATCACTCTTAAATGCTAAACTGAAATAATGGGGCACAAAAGTCAATTACCTGCAAAAAACCTCTAAAAGGTGCTAACCCAGTTCCAGGGCCCACCATAACAATAGGAACTGAAGGATCTGCTGGCAATTTGAAATTTGACTGTCTAACAAAGACTGGTGCCCAGCTACAATCAAGGCTTTTCTCAGAAGGCACCGAATTCTGTCAATATTTTCCAATTCCTTCAGTCTAAACAGCCTCTCCATTATCTCAAGCAGGAACCTATTTTCAACTGGTAAATATAAGCAGTTATACATAAGAATGAGTATAGATACCTTCATCCAATTGGAACAAACACCTTTGTGGATTCTGCCAGTTGGACTAGGCCCATAAACCAGAGCACACGTTACATGTATTCTATTGGGTGCAAACCTGCACATTTAGAAGATCCAAACAAAATTGGATGAGAATTTAGACCATAAGAACAAGCTTAAATTTAGACACCAAGTGCAGCTTTTAAATGCTCAAAACCAACATTTAAGCTCAAGAAACAGGCCTGAGAAATTTCCTTACTTTGGAGAAGAGGAAATAGAGTAATATCGAGGTTGTAGACGTGGGGCAATTGCTGCAAAGAAGACACCAAGAGGTGGTTTTGCAGATGGAAATTCTGCCATTACTTCTAAAAGACTCCTTTGACTCACAGTAATCCATTGGGAGTACTCATCCTGGAATGGCAGAGATGAACAAAATGAAATGAAGAGAATTAAGGCCTGAAAGTAAGAAAATATATTTTCATGGAAACAAATGACCTCCACAGATCTGAATTTAAACAATGAAAAAGGGTAACAGACCTTTCCGGCTGGTGATGAAAGAAACTTCAACCTCTCAGCTTCAGCTGGATCAGATGCATGACTAGCCAATGCAACCAAGGCAGCCTAAACAATACAAAATTTATAAAATTAAGATCTTTCACTAGCTAAATCACTGGTGAAAACTATGAGAAGACCAATGTTTTTCACATAAGTCACCTTTCGAGGTGGATTCAACAAATCTGCAAAACGAGCAAGAGCAGTCTGCAGAGTGCATGGACCAGGGAAGGGTGGTGGTAAGGAGCTTCCAGCAAGAGGTGTACCATCTTCATTGTCACTGTGGACTGAAATTATTGTGTCTAGTGGGTAGCCTAGTAACTTTGCAGCTTCCTCCACAGTTTCATCTAAGTTTTCTGCATAGACACCAACATGATCTCCAGTCTCATACCTGGAAAATAGAAATCATACAGGGAATGAATAAAAAATCACAGAAAAAGACAGATTTACTTGAAAGCACAGAATAATACTCCCAAAACAAGTACGGCATCACTGAAGAGAAAAAGGAGACTGTATCTCTGATTGTAGAGATACTACTACAAAATATAAGACATGTATAAGGCATTTTACATTGCACTTCAATCTGATATGAACAATATCTACAAACTAACAAAAAAAAAACCTCAATTGAATGAGAGAATGCAAAAACATAGCTTCAAATTGGAGGCCAATGACCTAATTACCATCAGCTTATTTGAAACGCACATTTAAAGGTTTAGACAATACCATACCCCGTGGAACTCCTTAGTTTGAATATTAATTAAAAGCACTAAGTAATGTACTTTTATGATAAACAGTGTGAAAAGTGTACCAAAACACATCTATGTTAAGAAATGTGCCGCCAAACATAGATCCAATATGAGAAGAAAACGAGGTATGTCTGCAGGATCTAGTATGGGAAGAAACAGGGGACTATTTAATATTTATATGCATATCAAATCCATATATAGATGGTCTATAGCAGACTTCTACGTTAATATCTACAAATAATTATCCAAGAAGCATTTCACTTCTGTTGTGAAAAACCTAATATTTTATATTACATTGAAAAAAGAAGATTGTTGATGTACATAACGGACATTGCATATGAAATAAATATGCCTAACGCATCCTCTATATATGCATGTCCATCCATCAATATCGGTGTGCATGGATGCGGGCATAGATGTACATGCATATCTGTGTATATGAAATTTGAATACACTGTTACATCTATAAATGTGGTCTTTCCATCTCTAAAGATTCTGAAAATCCTCATTTACAAAACCATCCCAGCCTAAGGTAACTCATTATGAAATATACAAAGTTCCATGTCTTCCATAGATCTGATAGGATTCTGAGATATCATTACTGAGCATCAAAGCCTAAGCCATAGTAGATAGATAACTGGTGTCAACAAACAATTAGGATAGAGGTTTGACACACTAAATTATCCTGACATTTAATTGGAGTCCTGTAGCAATGTCAATAGAAGAAATTCTGACATTTGATTGAAGTCATGTAACAATGCCAATAGAAATTAATGTCTAACGGTCTTATTAATAAAAATGACACCTTGGTGTTTTCTAGTTTCCCAAAGGGAAGGACAGATTGTGAAAGGAAATGGCATCAATTGTCAACAGGAAGGAATCATTTATGAGTCTTGTTTGTGAGCATTAGGTATCCAGTAATTTTAGGATGTTTTTGAATTCTAACTGGGAACCGAACACCACATTATTCTTTTTGCTTTTGCTGCTGTTTTCTGTCATTTAAGGTAACCGTTGGTGGATGCATGCTTTCTTTTGTTCTTTTTCTGTTTTCTAGTGCCCAATTTACAGGTCATTCAAATTGTAACTGCTTTTTTTGTCTCATACGGCCTACGATCTCATGCGTAGTTTAATAGAAATCTAAGTCTATTTGTCTATCTCCTCTGATGCACTCTTGATGTAAAAATGAGAACTGATGAGTTGCAATTTAAATATCTGCAATTACAAATGAATTTTGGCCTGGGCACATGTTTCAGGGTCAGTAACATAAACCCATTATATGGAATAGTCAGGATATAAGCAGTTGGACAAGAGGAGGAAAATACACAATACATCATTTAGACATAAATCAAATATTAAACTAAATAAACTTTATCTCAACCGCTCAATAGAGAACATATTTCAAGAAACAGAAATAAGAAGGGGCCTATTTTTGGGGTCAAAAATCCCCAGCTGCGGTATTCACTGTTATATAACAAATCACTTACTATGTGCACTAATATAACTTGCTTGACAAGTTCACTAGAATCATTTGACTCTCTGATCAAATGAACAAGATCATGTTCCAACTGCCTAGAGCTTGGAAATTAACTGCTAAATATGTAAATAAACAGGGCTGTAAAATGCTAGAGCAGTAAAGAAAGAAACTATACTGACATCCTAAGACAACTAAAGGCTCCATATCAGAAAGGTAAAGATAAGCATATGGTGATTTACTGGTTAGAAGTGCCTGAAACATTACTTAGATCTTCAAGTCTACGATAATAATGAGTGAATCAAAGTTATAGTAGTGTGGGATATTACATTGCACGATGTAGAGCATATAGATATAACACAAAAACTTCTAATGACCAGAGGACCGTGGTAGATTTTAATAATTACAATGTGTTCACTATTTGTAGTTTACAAGCAAAAATTGGAACTACAACTTAACTAACTACTAGCAGTTCCATCTTTTTTGGTATAGCCATATGCCCTGAACATCATCACATTAATAAACTGCAAAATAAATTGTCTGAATTCTTTTAAGAATTATCAATCTATGCACATGGTAAAGTTCAGCTTCAGTTGCAAATGAAACAACCTTCTTCATTGAAATTATACCAAACAATCCTACCATCTTATATAAAACACAAATTGGAGCAACCAACCGAGACCAAAATATATACAAAATGTCAGGGAAATGGATAACATACGTAAGGCTAGTATCTGTGATATCAAATTCCAAATGAATGCAAGAACGGTCAGACAATGGTGTATGAAGTTCTCTTCGCACTGCTACGTTTGCTCTGCATGTACAGAGAATGAAAAGAAACGATTATGCAACATGCCAAGGTATGTTAGAAATCAGAGAAGAAAATATCATGTCTTGAGATCAGCAGGTGGAGAATTTTGTTTTACCGGCAAGGATGATGGATATCATAAATGGCTTGACCATTTTGCTTTGTATTAGTTTCCTCATAAAGTGGAACTGAAGGATCATGAATTTCTACCCGGTACTGAGGTATTGCTGCTGTATAAGGTGTAGCACTTGAGGGTTGTTCATCTTCGTCACGCAATAACTGATCTAGCTCAGGCCAAACCTGCTCTCGCCTGAAAGAATGTGCCCATACAATCAACAACAGACCATAAACACAGCAAAATGGCTTAAAAGGGAGAATGCACCTAATCCATAATCACACTCAGTACGATAGCTTACTGAGCTTATGTGCATGATATGAAATATAGCTGAAGAAAGCAATGCTAACAATGTTGCAGGATGCAGATAAGTTATATTACAACCAACTATCACCCAATGTAATCTGTAGTTCATGAGGATGAAGCATACCAAGCAGTAAAGTCATCTTCAATGCACTGATCATCATCACCAAGGCCCACTGGAACAAGTCGTTTCCCACCTGATTACCAGCACAGAAAACATTATGTCCTAAAATTTTACAGGGGGAGTGGCTGAGGAATGGAATTGTGACTAAATGTATCCGATAAAACTAATGTGTACAAGACGAACACTATGCCAGTGTCTCAGGAAACATGAGTTTGACTTGGATCTGGACAGAATAGAGCTTTTCCAGTCCAGCCTGAGCCAAATTTGGGGCTGACCAAGTTTGACTCACGGGAAAATCACAGCAAGTAGAAATTATGGCAAAATAACTAAGTACAAAGACTCAAATAAGGAAAATCTCAAGAAAAAACCGATGACTGAGTTTGATTCATCACAAAAACTTGAATCAGCAAAAAGAAATGCATTGAGTGCAAAAGCCCAAATCAAGAAAAACTCAGGAAAAAATGGGTAACCAAGTTTGACTCACCATGAATTGCTAATCAATCTCAGTCACCCATTTTTTCCTGAGTTCTTCCTAATCAGAGTTTTAAGAGAATTAATCAAATCTATGAGAATCCCTCAAGCTCAGCAGCTAGCCAAGTGAATATAGTGGGTGCATTATACAGTTACCATGTTCCAAATACAAGTACCAGTTTCTATCCAGATTGTAAGAAAAAAAAATACTTTTCTTAATTAACTTGAGAATGCACACCAACTCCTGCAGCAGTTTTTAGAAAAGGCTGCTCAAAATGTACTCAAACAGTTGCAAAGTTAAGAGCAGGATCATCATATGGGAGGATCGTCATAAGAGCAGGATCAGCAGGATTCTTCAATGTAGAGACTACAGGGGAAGTGTAATTTGGGATACACTCTTCATGCATTGAGAAATATGCTGCTATCAGAATGAATTCACAAATCAAACACACAAAAAAAATGAAAATCTGATCTAGGATCTCCGTGCATAAAGAACAGTGCAGCCATGGATTCAACAAATAAATTGAGGATAAAACAGCCAGGGTTGACCAAAGGAGATTAGGAGGTCACAGGGTGTAATGGGCTATTCCACAATTTTTGTAGAATCCTAAAGAAATAGAAAGCCTACAATTCATCGAGGAACAGTGCAGCCATGGTTGACTGAAGGAGAGCAGGAGGTCACAAGGCAAAATGGGCTATTCGACAATTTTTTGGAAAATACAAAAAAAAAAACAGTAAGCCTACACTCCATCCTTGTTCAGGGTGTAAGAGTGGCTTATCACTCATGCATTGAGAAATATGCTGCTATCAGAATGAATTCACAAATCAAACACACAAAAAAAATGAAAATCTGATCTAGGATCTCCGTGCATAAAGAACAGTGCAGCCATGGATTCAACAAATAAATTGAGGATAAAACAGCCAGGGTTGACCAAAGGAGATTAGGAGGTCACAGGGTGTAATGGGCTATTCCACAATTTTTGTAGAATCCTAAAGAAATAGAAAGCCTACAATTCATCGAGGAACAGTGCAGCCATGGTTGACTGAAGGAGAGCAGGAGGTCACAAGGCAAAATGGGCTATTCGACAATTTTTTGGAAAATACAAAAAAAAAACAGTAAGCCTACACTCCATCCTTGTTCAGGGTGTAAGAGTGGCTTATCACTCATGCATTGAGAAATATGCTGCTATCAGAATGAATTCACAAATCAAACACACAAAAAAAATGAAAATCTGATCTAGGATCTCCGTGCATAAAGAACAGTGCAGCCATGGATTCAACAAATAAATTGAGGATAAAACAGCCAGGGTTGACCAAAGGAGATTAGGAGGTCACAGGGTGTAATGGGCTATTCCACAATTTTTGTAGAATCCTAAAGAAATAGAAAGCCTACAATTCATCGAGGAACAGTGCAGCCATGGTTGACTGAAGGAGAGCAGGAGGTCACAAGGCAAAATGGGCTATTCGACAATTTTTTGGAAAATACAAAAAAAAAACAGTAAGCCTACACTCCATCCTTGTTCAGGGTGTAAGAGTGGCTTATCACTGACAGAGAGATGCATAGCCATGGCACTAATGACCCAAACAATGCATGCATGGAAATACCAGCCTAAACAATGCATGCATCAAAACACCGAAGTTCAAAATTTTGATTCCAGATCTCACAAGCTTTGAAGTATTCAAGTGTTGATTTCCAATCCATGTTTTTGAAAAAAAATAAAAGTGAAAATTTTAAACAACTAGAACTGTAAATTTTAAAAAAAAAAGAGTCAAATTTAGTTTAACACTAGCACAACATGATGGAACAGAATAGCCACTCACATCCCATTAAGAACTTGAATTAGACAGGAAGGGCCTTTCCTCAGCATGACTAGCTCCTCATATTGTAATTTGTCATTTGAGAGGATAAAAGCAATGCTTCCCTAAACCCCAAGTGTTAGTTCAATTGGTTAAACCATATGCCAAAGGCATGTTGCTGGAGACCATTGAGTACCTCAGGGTTACCAGCCACTATTGTGGAACGTGGCTGGAAAATGAACCACCCTCCAGGGATCCCACAGGGTTTTCCTCAGAAAAAGGGAAAAAAAAAAGAACAATTGTTTCGCTAGAAATATGCTGGACCTAAACAAGCAAGTTATTAATCATATGGTCCTACACTTCTTTCAAGCGCAAAGGTGCTACTTTTCATTCCATAGAAAAGATTTTGGATTTGCAAAATGCCTCCTGTTGAGGAAAAGTAATTACAAATTTAATTCTTGATTCTCTGCCCCAAAATCCACAATCACAGCAATGCCCGTACTCCTGGGACAGCTCTATAGTGTTTAGAGTCACATCCCAAAAGGATGCTAGTTGATAAATTTGCTGACACTAAAAATACATACCCAAACATGAAGCAAACATACCTTGCTCAGTTAATGCTTCATCTACTGTGCAAGCAACCTACAGTATCCAAAAACACTTTGTCAATAGTTAAAACATGAAATAACCATCCATACCATGAAGAAGAAAGCAACCGCAAAATAATGTTTGTGCAATAATATAATAATAAGAAAAGATGTTAATAGAAGACCAATATTCATGTTTTATTTGACGCAAGCATTCTTTTAACATCTTCAGATCAATCTAAAAATGAAAATGACAACAAAGGACAGGCAAACCTTAAAGCAATTTCATATATAATGTATCAATACAACAATCCAGACCAACTACTGCAAAATGCCGACAGTTTCATTTGATGTAATCATCTTTTCTATGTTTAATGTTTAAGAAAATTTCAAATGGAAATTTGCAATAGAGTTAAAAGGCAAACCTTATTGAAATGCTCATATTGTCTGTTGCCTAGGCCGAAAACCCCATAGGTAAGGTTGGAAAGCCAAGGCCCTCTCTCTTTTTCCTGGTCAAACATATAAAAGGGTCAATAAGCCCGTTAAAAGCTTCTAACTTAGTAGTCAAGGAACCAGCATTCTAAACAAATGTTAAAGGTTAACAATTTACCACCTCAGTAAACCACTTGTAGAACCTTGCTGCATTATCAGTTGGCTCTCCATCTCCATACCTGCACAAGTACTTCAGTGCTTGGAAAAAATTGGACCGTAAGACCTAGTTACAAACATCTACCACCTAATACAGGGAATTTTGCACACACTGTTGATAAAGATTAAATAAACAAAACAACATTTGGACTAAATGTGTTGAAGTGGACTTCATAAAGAAACTTTTATGGTAATTTAGAAACACTCATTCAAACTCTGTCAAAAGTGACAACAGCAACTACACAGGACCGGTAACAGCATGCACTGGGGTGGCAGATGTTGGAGGGTCATCATGGACCCCAGAGGTACAACAGAAAACTACTTTGCTTAGGGAGTTGGTATTGTTTCCAACAAGAAAGCAGAGGCATATGCAATGTGCCAAAGACTCAAAATTGCTAGAGGCACTGGTGTGTGATCACTGACTGTGATAGGAGACTCCAAGACTATCATAGAACATTTGGTTTATAACCCAGAGCCAGGAGACGACCCCTCAGCCTCAATACTTGGAGGAGGGAGCAAGCAAAATGCAAGCACCCTTAATAAAATCAAATATTACGATGTCCTGCGGGAGATCAATAGTGAAGCAGATCGGTGGACAAATATTGGATCAACTTTAAAAGAGTAGCAACTTATGGTTAATCCTACCCTTAATCAACAAACCATTACCTAATTAATGGAGAGTACTAGAAAGGTTTGGAGCTATTAATCTGTCACATGGCTCACAACCCTGCCCTTAATCCGTCACATGGCTCACAACCCTGCCCTTAATCCGTCACATGGCTCACAACCCATGTAACTTCACCAAGTGTCCAAACAGTTATGAGAAGGGACGTTAGTCCCTCCTTTGCATGCGTTAGGCTTTTAATGTGCATGTTTATATCCATGCTTTTGGTTTTCTCCAGCTCACAGTGGAATAATGGCAATGTTGTTTGAGAAGTGCAGGGGGGAAGATGGTTATTCTCGCCTGGTAAGACATTTCATCAATTTCTTCTGGTTGTCGTTTGGGTTTCTGCTGGTTTGCTTGGAAGATTTCAGAGGAGCCTTCGTGCTGGAGGTATATTGGCACACAGGGATACTGCTGGCTTCAGGCTGGTGTTAGTTTCCAGAAAGCAGTATTTCACTTCAACCCATCTGTGCCACCTGGCAATCTGCAGTTCTTCAATCTGAATTCGGGGAATCATTCACAGTTCTCGAAAAAGGAATATTGGAGAACACTCAAGAACCAGGAAACGTGGTGTGGGAGTGGGACTGCAGGTGACATGGAGCATTTTATAATAGCAGAATTTATTGGTCAGATAAGGTGCCTGATGGATTTTAAAGAATTTCAAGAAATTTGCAGACTCCTCAGGAATCCTAAGGACCATATCCATTGAAACAGATCCTAATTTCTCAATATTACTTCAAAAATTCATGAGATAATAATGGTGACAGATTACACCACAGACTGCAGAATACATGGGGTCTCCTATGGAATTGAAGCAATATCTGGCAGTTTTGGAAGCAGAATGCAATCTCCCATAAAATCTGGCACTCAATTTCAGCATAGGTGATCAGTCCATGGCCTCAAATCAAAGACTCTCACAGCCAACTCATCCCAGGGTGAGACAAAGGAGGATGAAACATTGCACCAGCTTGACAAGGAAATGGAAAACGTGAATCAGGACCCTGAGCCAAATCAGTGCAGGTTTGGAAGAAGCAGCTCATTCCTATGTTATTCGTTAATTTCTATGTTTTTCAGGACAATAAGAATCTTAGGCATATATTATAGAATATATAGGGATGAAAAGTAATGGGTGGTTTTGTATAAGGACAAAACCGATATTTGTTTTGGGCTTGCACTAAGATTTTTTGGCGACTGTTTAATGGCTATTTGACCTCTGTTGAACAAAACTGTGATGTAACTCCCGCCGCAGCATCTGCTGTGGTTTTTATGTTAATATAATTTTACCGAATTATTGTTTAAAAAAACAGCATGCACTGCGAAACGACTTTCAGATTTATCTTAACGAATATCCTAGGATATGTTGTCCTAACAAAAAATATGCAAAGGATTCCCAACATGCTTAAACACTTAAGATATAAACAGCTGGATAAATGTTTCTGGTCAAGTAATGTTTGTATCTTACGTTGCTAGCATAAAAAATGCTAAATTTTCCTTCTTTAATTTTTCTTCATACTGCTCATCATCTGCTGCATAATCATCCTGGTGAAATTCAACCAAATAAGATTTCACGTTATTTAATTTCAATCATTCAAGTAACAAGCGATTCAAATTTTGAAAGATACAATCAATTTATAAATTAATATAACAGCCTTGTATCGACAGCTTTACTCACCAGATCCACTACTTTAAAGACAGCCTTCTCATACCTAGCTTTCGCTTCCTCGGAGAGAGCCTGTCACACATATCAAAAAATCGTCAAATAAGTTAGTAAATATAATTCACTAAAATTAGCATAACGACAATACAAACAGCAACATGGAATCAAAACCAACACCCTTGAGAAGCTCAATAAAGGTAATCATAATAACAAAGGGACTAACATGGAATTGGGAAGATTCAAAGCCAAGTCTCATAATAACAAAAGGACTAACACATGGAATTGAGAAGATTCAAAGCCAAGACAGACTGCACAGATGATTTATTAGCATTAACTAGAATATTAATTCCAAATCAAAGACTGATATAGATTTGTCAGGGTTTGAAACCAAAAGCCACTTACAAATAGCCATAAATGAAAATCAATAAACTCAAGACTAAAAAATGAAAAAAAAATCGGCGTGGAATAAACAAGAAATGAAACAAAACCGCTTTAAGCAGAGTTTTACAAACAATACCAACAATAAAAGCAGTACACAGAAGGATCTGGGATTAAGAGCAATAGAAAACAAGAGCCACTTGCAGAGAGAACCAAATGGTGATTAGGATAGTTTGATGTAAATTTTTCAAAGAATGATAGCGAATTGAGAGGAGTTGGAACCCTGACCGCTTGCAAACTGAAGATAATGTTGAATTAAAGAGAATCGAAGCCAAGAAAGCTTCATATCGAAATCAAATGCATACGATGTAATTAATTATGTGCAATTAACGGATACACGAAGACCGCTCATAAGCGAAGTATAATAATGATAACCAGGGTACGTTGCTAAGACGATTCCCTGCCAGGACCGTCTATTTGTAACAAATACAAAGTGCGGGAAGCAAAAGGGCTGTAAAGTTACGAGAATCTCTTGGGATTTAAACCGAAGACCGCATATTAACAAGTTTAACGGTAAAATCGTTCACTGGATTTTCAATTTTGAAGGTAAGACAAAACAAATCTGGCACCTACCTTGGCAAATCCTTCAGCCGTCCCGGTCTGAGTCCCAAAGAAAACTGTCACTTTCTTCTTCCCGGAATCATCCTCCTCCTCTTCTTCCTCCTCTTTAACCAGGGGAGTTGGCTTCTCCGGCGGCTTCGAGGGAGCCGATCCCCCTCTCCGCCAAACAAGGAACAAAACGCAACCAATCAAGACGGCCAGAGATGTACTCAAGACCATCAACAGTTGCGAATTTTCCCTCAAAACAACAGCCGACCCCATCATAGCCCCCATATCCCCCTTGCCATTCACGAAAAGAGCCAAAACATAGTCAAGCCGAGATATCTCCAGCAAGCTCTTCCCAAGGCCCTGGGCGCCGCTCTCCACGGTGTTGGAATTAGCCTGCATTCGGAAGGATCAGGAAAACCAAGGTAAGGGGACAAGAAACAGGAACTCTCTCGGATATTCGAAAACCTGTAACCAGCTTCCAAGACCTGCGAGTATCTCGTCACCGGAGCCCCGTACCTCAAACCTAACCTGCCTCCGATGCGTTATCGACGTCTCGCCCCAGCGTCTCTGGAATGGCCTGGCCTTTATAGGTGAGGGTTTCACCAACCAGAGGTCCAAGGGTCAAATCCACCTACCATCTCGTATTAACACTCAATGCACCACTATCTAGCACTGATATGGCCTGTGTCCGAACCACAAGTTAAAGGTATCCGGAATCTTCACATGGTACCTACCCCATTGATTTCTTACCAATACTTAATTACGTCAGTTTGCATTATGATTCCCTAATATTTTCCAATTACTACATTTTTGACCAATAGGAGGCCGAGGGAACGCCTATAGTCAAGCATTCGTGTTTGGGTTTTGACCGGGCATTACGATATCGTGCCACCTGTTAGTCATTACTAAATCTCAGCTCCCAACCCTCACCAAATTTGACCCACCTATACCATTTTGCTCCTCAGCTTTGCACTTGCACCAAGTAAGTGCGGGTTAGGTGATCTCTATCGCTGTAGCAAGCTGGGTTTCACTTCTATATTTAGGTACCCACGTTTTCACTTTGGCTTAGGTGCCATTTCTCGGTGGTAGGTTTGATTTTCAGCACAAATCTCACCTTACACTGTTTTCCAGAATACAATTTTTCTCACGATATATTCCAACGGCAATGCTTTGTCGTTAGCACAATTCTGCATATTCACCACAAATTAATTAATTGCAGCTTTTCATTGCACGGATTGATTCAAAACCTCTTGTTGCATTTTACTTTTTGTGCAACATATTCAACTAGTACTTAAAATCGAATTAAAATAATTTTGTGATTTTCATAAAGCATTGATATTTTTTTTAACTGGACTTTCCATTATTTTTAAATAATAATATATTATTTTATAAATTAAAAAATCAAATATCTTTATATACTTTTTAAATGCACAAAATTCAAAGAGAGTTACATAAACGATGTAAATGTATAACTAAATTCTATATTTGACATTAAATAATACTCCTAACACAATATCATTTACCAATACACCAATACAAAATTAAATTATGCCCCATATTTAATTAAACTAGCAATCGTGCTCAGATTGAGAAGGAAGTTAATATTGAACATTTTTTAATTCTTTTTGTTTATATATTTCTCAATGTTGAAATTATTTCCCTTTGGGTATCAAATGACTATTCAATGGTTTGTCATTTTCTAATAAGGCATAACTAAATTCAACAAGTATATTCCAACCCAAAAATATATAGGAAATGGACCAAAATTAATGTTTTCAATGTTATAATTGGATTTGGAGGAATTTAGAATATTCAAGTGCATGTAGTATGCAATCTAGTTGAATCAATTTTGGCATTTAGATGATGTGAAATTGAAACTTTGTTCTTGAAATCCAATGAAAAGGGATATAAAGAGAAATTCAAATTGTTGGCTTTATATTGTAGTTTTTTCTTGTTATTATGGAAGAAGCACAATGAAGTCATATTCACTAATAAAGAATCGGCATAAAATTTATTATGGTATGATAAATGTACTCATTTTCGCAAGTATATTGTTACATATTGTAATACAAAACTCTAAAATTCAAATGGAGATGGCTCATTTGCAATACTTAGGAATATTGGAATAAGGGTCACTGCAACATGCATAAGGAACCACTTGGTCCTCTTGGTATCCAATAAACACACTCTCATTATGGTCGTAGCAAGCCTCACCACGGGGTAGCGCAATGAAGTTGTGAAAGATGAGTATAGAAGTATTATTGGTCTCCTCCTCTAGCACATAATGATGTTTTTTATGTTGGCATTGACATATGAGAAGTTCTAGAGTCTCATCAATGCCTTTTAACTTTCGTTTTTTAAACATATGTATTGTCATAATTGTATATAATTCTTTTTGTTTAGATGTTTCTCAACGTTGAAATTCTTGAAAAATTTTCCCTTTGGGTATCAAAAAACTATTCAATAGTTTGTCATTTTCTAGTAAGGCATAATCAAAATTAAACAAGTCCAATCCAACCCAAAACTTGTTGGAAATGGACTAAAATTAATGTTTTCAATGTCACAATTAGCTTTGGAGGCATTGAAAACCCTTAGGCACATGTAGTATGCAATCTTTGTGAATTAAGATTTTGACATTTTGACGTTGTGAAATTGAAATTCATTATTGAAATCTAATGAAAAGGGTTGAAAAGGGATATAAAGAGAAGTTCAAATTGTTGGTTTTGTATTACGGTTCTTTATTATTATGGAAGAAGCACAATGGAATCATATTCAACAATAAAGCTTATTATGGTATGACAAATATACTCATTTTTGCAAGCATATCTTTTACATATTGTAGTGCAAATCTCTAAAATCCAAATGGAGATAGCTCATTTGCAACACTTTTAAGAATATTTCGACTTGATTTGGGGCTCTGGATAGCTGTAAAAGTCGAAGATGGGCTGGTTCGAAATCTCGAACAACCTGTTTTCAACTAAAGAGTTATTTATTGCTTGTATTTACTTCTATATATATCATACTTATAGAATTTTTTGGTTGTCTTTCTATTCAAAATACTTTTTACTATATGTCTCTGTTTCGAGCTGTTTTCCTCTATGAGGAGGTCCAAGAGACAGGGAGAAAAAAATATGTTGTAACAAACCTATAATGGTATTTTTTATTTAAACTAGACCAGTGTCTACCACCCAATTTTTCTGATCCAAAGGGGCTCCAACATGGCTCAGTCTTGATGTTTTCTCCTGTTTCGGGTAATTTCTCTGGCAAGGGAACCCAGGGGGGCGCATAAAGACGTTGAGTATTTGCTCAATTGGAGATTTTGGCTGTGAATCAGTTTCAGTAACTCCATCTCTTTTCTACAAAGGAAGGAAATGTAGTTTTTTGAATGCATCATGCATATACTATGTAACTCTCTATGATTTTAATAGATGGTTCAATTTTTTCTCCGTTGAAAAAACAAAAAACAAAAAAAACAAAAAACTTTTAAGAATATTGGAATAAGGGCCACTACAACATGTGTGAGGAACCACTTGGTCCTCCCGATATCGAGTGCACACACTCTCATTGTGGTGGTAGCAAGCCTCACCACATATTAGGGCAATGAAGTTGTGAGAGGTGAATATGCAAGGATTGTTGGTCTCCTCCTCCATCACATAATGATAAGTTTTTTATGTTGGCATTGACATATAAGAGGTTCTAAATTGTCATTGGTAAACCAATGAATCAATGATAGTTGGAAGCAACACATGTTTGATCATTTATGCTAGGTGTAATGCCTTGTAATTTTTGTTTTCAAAAACATATGTATTTTCATAATTGTATATAATTAATAATTTGGAAAAAGTGTCATAAGTCATGTGGGTAGTATGAATAATAACACCATTAATCTATACAACCAAACTCTATATGTGTCAATCATATTGTGATCCATGGTATTCACAAGATAATGCCACGTATCAATGCACAACTAAGCCATATGCAACTTACAAATCATGTTTAATGATATTTATTCCATGCCAAAAACTACTAAATTTATATAACTAATTTTGAAGTTAATATTAAACATTTTTTTTTTCTTTTTGCTTGGATGCTTCTTAGTGTCGGAGGTCTTTTCCTTTAAAGCATCAAATAGTTATTCAATGATTTTATATTTTTATAATGATGCACAATCAAAATCCAACAAGCTCAATCCAACACAATCAATGTTCTCAAAGCCACAAAATGGATTGAGTGGCATTAAAAGCCTCAAGGTACCTATAGTATGTAATGTTGGTGAATTAATTTTGACATTCCAATGGTGTGAAATTTAGACTTATCAAAGTAGAATGAAAAAAGGACTGAAAGGGGACATAAATAAAAGTTGAAATTTAGTTCTTTATTCTTGTAGAAGAAGCACAGTGAAGTCATATCTAAGAATAGACTATTTTTCATAAATTTTATTGTGGTATGATAAATTCTCTAATTAATTCCAGCATATATTTACATATTATAATGTGAAGTCATATCTAACAAAAAAACATCTTCTTCATAAAAAAAATTGTGGCATGATAAATGCTCTATTTTATGTAATAATAAATTTACATATTATAATGTGAATCCCTAAGATCCATATGGAGATGGCTCATCTATAACAATTTTAAGATAAATGGGATAAGGACCACTGCGGCATGTTCAGGGAACCACTTGCTCCTCTTGAATTCAATGAGCACACTTTCGTTATGGTGATAACAAGCCTCACCGTGAGGTAGGGAAATGAAGTCCTGGGAGGAGTATGCAAATAGTGTTGGCCTCCTCCTTTAGCGCCTAATGATAATTTATTTACATTGGATTTGACAATATAAGAGGTTCTAAGGTCTCCTCAGTGAGCCAATGATAATTGGAAGAAACATATGTTTGATCATTTATGCTTAGGTGTCATGGCTTATAATTTTTGTTTATTTAAGCATATGCATTTTCACAATTGTATAGAATGAATACTTTGACATGAGTGTTATAAGTCATGTGGCCATTGTCAACAACAATGCCAATAATGTGTGCAACCAAACTCTATATGTAGCATGGATGTTATGATCCAAGGTACTCAAGATAATATGCCACCTATTAATATACAACTAAATTGTGTGCAGCTTATAAATCAAGTTCAATGATATTTATTCTCTTCCAAAAACTAGAATTAATTTGTATATTTCATTAAATTGACATTCACATTAAGGTTGAAGTTAATAACAAACATTTTTTAATTCTTTTGGCTTAGATGCTTCTTAGTGTTCAAGTTATTTTCCTTTTAGGCATAAAAAATCGATTCATTTAATTTTGTCATGCTCTGGTGAGGCATAATCAAAATCCAACAAGCCCAATTCAATCAAAAATGTGTGAAAATTTGACTAAAATCAATGTTTTCAACACCACAAATGAATTTAAAGCCATTAAAAACCTCCAAGTGTTGAGAAATTAGGGTGCTTAATTCAAATTTCTCTTCTTGATAATTACTTGTGAACTTGGTATGCTTATATTACTTACATCTTATCTTCATTAGTTTATTATGTCTTTCATCAAGCCAATTATCAAAACACAAGAGACACCGAATTTTGGCTCTTCAATCCAGGGCCAAAACCTCTCCCTCTTAGAGAGGAAAACTCGAAAGTAATTCTTCTTATATATCTTCAATTGACAAGTACCATGACCATGACATAGACCCTTGACTTCGGTATGCCTCCAAGACCTTGTCACTACTCTTCTAGGCTCCTTATGTTGATCTTCTCCTTTTCTGCATTGTTCTGCACCAGCCTTAGAGAAGCTCAGTCCCTAGCCTTTGATTCCTTTCTTCAGTCACCCAATCAATGTTCCTCATCTTGTCTTACTTCGTCCTCTGGACAAATTCAACCTTTACGAAGGTAGCCCCCGGTCTACCCTATTCTCTGCTCTTGTTTACAGTGCTTTATCTGCACTATATTGCAAACCCTATACAGAGATGTAGCATACTCAAAACCGAGTATAAGAGAGACCTTTCACTTCGTTGTAATGAGACCCTTCTCCATTGACTTGACACTTCTCTTTGCACCAAACTTCAGTCCTTTAATACTCACTGAGGTCATAGTTCTCCCTTGTTAGAATAGGTCTTAGTCTCCTAGGTTATGTGAGGTACAATATGCCCAAGATCAGAGGTAATTATTCCTTATTTCTTCTTCATATATTAGCCCTTATACTTTGCACTAAGACATACCCTTAGCTCGCACTTCATCACAGAACTTATCCGACTTATGTTACATCAATGAGGCAACAATCCTATATATATAGGGACTGACTCATGTCTTCTAGGCCGACATGAATTTTGCTATAAGGCCGACTTTACCAACTAATTGTGATATGACTTTACAAGGAGCATCTTCTAGGTCGTCTTCAAGGAACACTTTGACAATGTATTTGGAGCATACAATTACATCAATAATTGTCCTTTACAAGTGTAACAACACTTCATATACATGACTCTAAATTATACATTTATGACAATGTGACAAACCCATAAAGACATCAAGAAGAAGTCTTTGACCTATAATAAAAACTTCCTTGCTCATGAAACCCATGAGGCGAGTATTACAAAGTACATTTTATTATCTTTGTCTTCTTCATGACATAAATTCATAATTACAAGTCATTACGAAGACAGAACCTAGTTACACATTCCAACACTCCCTCTTAACTAGGGAGGTGTTCATAATGGTACATGGTCACTTTCAATCTGAAGAATCTCATAAGAAGAATCTGCTTGGTAATCCCATCTATTGGAGCGGGGTCCCCTGGGGTACAATTTTGGGTTAAGTTTTGTATTTTTTTGTGCGCACTGCGCGAAAGAGTCAAAGGGGCTTTGGGGTGGGT
This sequence comes from Pinus albicaulis, assembly GCA_034641835.2. Taxonomy (NCBI): domain Eukaryota; kingdom Viridiplantae; phylum Streptophyta; class Pinopsida; order Pinales; family Pinaceae; genus Pinus; species Pinus albicaulis. The sequence continues at coordinate 1,614,912,808 of CM076582.1, forward strand.
CAAAGTCCCTTAATCATTGTAATGGGTTTAAAGGGAAAACCATGAGTTTCAAACCATGGTTTGAGACCATGGTATGTGCGCATCTAGATAGTATAAATATGTAAGGATTAAGTCGAGTAAGGAGATGATCTCATGGTGAACTATTTTAGCTAAGTCTAGGTTTTTGGGTAGAAAGGCTCTTGCTCGCTGTGTGCGCGGAGAACTAAGTCTTGGCCGTGTGCACAGAAGGATCGATTGTATTGGACTGAAGGATTTAATGTATTGGAATTGATAGATCTCTTAATAAAGAAGATTTTTTTGGCGAACCTGGACTTTTATGTGATTTACCTGATATTTTCTTTAAGATATGAATCTGTTCTATTATTGCGTATTTACTTCTATTAATGGTTAATTGCATCTGTGTGCAAATATCAGTTGATGTTAGATGAATAGATCTGCTCGAAGTACACTTGATTACTGTGCGCAAACTATATTAAAGAATTCTGCGATAATCTTGCAAGGGTTTTGATCTATTGATGCGCGCATCTGTTATATTATCTGTTATAAGTGTGTTTAGGGCCACTACATCAAAACTTCTTCAGGGTGTGGAAACTTGGTTCCAAAACCCCCCCATACTGCTTCGGGTGAGACTTTGATCAGCGAAAATAGGTCACTGTCGAAAGGGTCAGTAGTTGGAGGGTTTTGTTGGTTGTGATAACTCAGAACCTTGGTCAGGACCCCTTGAGCCAACAAATGGTTCTGTTATCAGGACCGGGATCATTTTGAGGGAGAATTGATGTTTTGGCATCCTACAGAGAACGAATTACAAGATTGTCTTGATAAGAAGATACTTGAGTTTGCGATCCAATAAAATAGAAGTTCTAAATTGTTTGCCGAAGATTGGGTACAAAAGTATATCTATACAGAGGTCCATGAAATTTTCTTTGCTTCCTTTGTGAATGAGTCGCATGAGTGGTTGTCTCGACTTACTAAATTTCAGACCTACGCAAAGGATGACATGATCACTCAATGGACCCCGGAGTTAGTACTGCAATTAGATAAGACTAGCAACAAGATCACCCATGCGATAGATCATTGGATCAATCCTATTCTAGGAGGATTTGTGACTGAATTTGTTATTGATCAATTTGTATCTTATTTTGAAGTTGAACGAAGGTTCTTCAAGGGTCCTAGAGGTAAGTTATTGCGCTCTCTGAAGTTATGGATTAAAATTATATTGTGTGAAGAGGGTACTCTGTGCAGTCATATAGAGTGAATGTCTCGAAGAGGCCCGACAACGCGGAGTGGAAGAACTTATCGAGTAGATCTAGAAGAAGGGTTTATTTATAGTCCTCTCAAGGGTAGATCTGACAGCGAAGAAGAATCAGAAACTAGTAGCTCTGGTGAATCTGCACACTATGAAGAAGAAGTATCGCAAGATCAAAATAATCTTGGGTCGTTGGCCATAGTTCATATCCCATCCACTCCACTTCCGAACTCATCTCACAAGTCATCCACTCCACCTCCACCACCAGGAGCAGAGATGGTTGCCTTCACAAAGTTGCCTACTTTCCGTGGTATTGGGAATGAAGATACAGACAAATTCTGGTTTGTCACTGACACTTTGTGGACAACGCAACAGGTGAATAATGATGATGTTAAGAAAGCGCAGTTAGCCACTGATTTTCAAGATCACGTGTTGGACTGGTATATAAGGTATGTAGCCACAAATCCTCATGCCACTATTGATAATTTGAAGGTCACACTAAAAGACCAATTCAAGAGGCCGAAATCATTTGCGCAATGTGTCACTAAGTTAAAGGAGATTCATCAAGAATTGAATGAATCTGTATGGGATGCAAATCAAAGGTTGAAGCACACTATCAAATATGGGGGATTCATTATTGATGATAACCAACACAAAGAATGGTTTATTGTTATGCTGCTCCTACATCTACACCAACCCTTGAGTCAGTAGAAGATTGCCACACGGGCCAAGGCGGTAGAAATTGCAATCAAGTTAGAAGTTTCGCTGATACCAGCTACACAGATCGGGACCCAGCAAATTCAAAGCCAGTTGGAAGCAATGCATTTAGAAATACATATTCTACGCAAGGATAAGGGAAAGGAGGTATGTGCATATGTATGTTGTCTACGATGCAAAGTTTTCGAGCATCTCAAGGATCAGTGCCCTGTACTCAATGATTATCTACAGCTGGAGGACCAAGCCCATTGAAGAGCGCAACCAAAACAAGTGGAACACCTACGTTATGGTGCGCAATTTTTCAGGCTATGGGTATGCATGCGACATATTATTGTACGAGGATTGGAAAATATGTGCCTGAGCTAGAGCAACCTTTTTGAAAAAATTGCTCATCACTAGGACATGACAAACAAAATTGTCGCAGTTTTGATTTGATGATTGACTAAGCTGACCTCTATAGAATGCACATTGAACCTACCTCACCAGCATCCCCGTCTGGGTGCATTAGATTCCAAACTAGAGGACGAGGAAGAGGAGGAGGAGTTGGTCGAGGAAGGGGGCAACTCATCTGCTACAACTGTGGAGACGTTGGTCATTATGCGCACGACTGTCCAAATGTAGCACGAAAATATTGCAGGTACTGTAGGCAATTTGATCACATTATTGAAGATTGTCATGTTTTGATTGCCAAGATGCAGGAAAAGAAAACACAGACTCCTACGCAAAACATTCAAATGGTAAGAGTGGAGCTGCGCAAAGAGGAACCAAGCATGAATGTTGTCACTGGGAGTGGTGCAACCACTAGTGAAGACAAAGGGAAGAAGTCGGATGTTGATCTCTGGATCCGAAAAGCACTTGAGAAGAAGGATGGATTCAACTTATAGCGCAAAAAAGACACCTTTGTAGAAGCGAAAAAGGGGTTCACAGAAGCAAGCACACCAACATCAAGTAAACCTATGGATGTGGCTAGAGTAGATGAAGAGATAAAACCCTTCTTACAAGCTTGTATCAAATTTTTGCGCAATAAGAAGGTATTTGAAAACCTCCAAGCATTGATAGACAACTGCGCAGAAAAAGAACAACCCCGGATGGAGCAGAAGGTTGTTAACAAAATCTATAAGAATAAAAGAAGAAATGGACGAGAGTTGTGCTTGACTGCTCAGATTGGTGCCTATGAGATGGATCAGGTCATCATGGATCTAAGATCTGATGTGAATGTCTTACCGAAGCAGACTTGGCAGTGCATGGGAGAACCTAAGTTCGAATGGTCCATGATCCAACTGCACATGGAAAATCAACAAAAGATCATTCCATTAGGAAGACTCTCGCAGGTTGTAGTCGATATTGAAGGAGTAAAAGTGCACGCAGATTTTGAAGTCAAATAGATTGTGGATAATATTGATCCCTATCCTGCGCTGTTGGGTTTAGATTAGGCTATTGATATGGATGGCATCATTAATATTAAGTGAAGAAGTATGGTATTTGAGAATAATGGAACCAGAGTTGTTGTTCCCCTAGATCCTGCAGAAGGTGCAAGATATATAAATCCAGAGCGCACAGACGATGATGTTGATCATATCTACAAGTTGACTGTGTGAGATGATGATTGGATGAATCCAATAGTTGATGGAAGACTTAACTGGGAAAATAATAGTTCCTACTTCTCAAATTTAGATGAAGAACTAGAGAACTGGCAGAATCAACTACATGAAGTATCTACACTGCCCTGCAATCGAGTGACAAGAGCTCTTCAATGCATATCCTTAGAGGTTCAGGAATTGCCTTATTATGATGGTTTGACTAATGTTAACATGTTTTTAGGAGAACTTGAAAAGACTGTTCCAGAAGCACAGAGATTCCATGCACTTGATATAGCACTGCTCTCTACTCCAGCACGCTGGTGGGAGACACGCAAAGGAAACTTGGGTAACTGGGAAGAATGCACTTGTATGATGAGACTACGATTTGAGAGTCCAAATACCATAATGGAAGAGACTTATTCCGGAAAATTTGACCCACGTAGACATCTGGCTAAATGGAGTGAAGCATGGGGCACAGATCCGAGACCAGAATGGGTGCACATGTTCATCCACACTTTGGGGAAGGTGCCTACGGATTGGTACCTGGAAACTAAGTTGCGACAAGGAACCAATGAATGGACTGTGCTGACAAAAAGGTTCATGTTAACCTTTAGCTTTGAAAGTGGGTTCGACTACTTGTGTAAAGTGCTACAGGGTATTCAAGAGGTCATCTTCGACACCACAAAATTGAAAGTAGAGTGCCACTCGCCAGCATGGGATGTGCAGATGATGGACATTGTGAATTGTCGAAATTTGACAGTTGAAGAAAGTGAGGAAGATCCAAGGAATATTACAATCCCTAAATCTGAAGGACATCACACAGTTGCTAGGCCTTCAATTGAGTCACTAGATGTAACTCCTTTGAATATTCGACAAGTTAACATTGGTTCTTAAGAACAGCCGAAATTGGCGAAGATAGAAGATTATTAGGATGATGATACAATGGGAAAGGTCATTGAGTTGTTGACTGAGTATTAGGATCTGTTTCCTACAAATTTTTCTAAGCTGAAGGGGGTAATAGGAGATCTCGGGGTGATGAATATCACTTTGAAACTGGATGTGTGACTTGTGAAGCAGCGCTCGTATAGGCTAAACCCCAAATATAAGCAGAAAGTTAAGGAAGAATTGGAAAAAAATGGTTTTTGCAGGAATTATAGAGCCAGTGGAAGAATCTGATTGGGTGAGTCCTATGGTGGTGCAAGATAAGAAAACCAAAGGAGAAATAAGGATTTTCATGGATCTGTGCAAACTAAATGATGCCTGTGTACATGATTCATTCCCAACCCCATTTTCTGATGAGATCCTAGCAATGTAGGAGGACAAGAAGCCTATTCATTTACAGATTGTTTCTCAGGATACCACCAGATCATAATTGTGCCAGAAGATAGAAGTAAGACAACCTTTGCAATAGAATGGGGATCCTTTCAGTATACAGTCATTCCATTCGGTCTGAAGAATGCGCCAACTATCTTCTCGCGTGTGGTAGTAGCTACATTCAAGGAATACATCCACAAGTTTTTAGAAGTCTACTTTGATGACTGGACTATCTTTGGATTATTGAAGAAGCATGTGTCGAGTCTGTGCCTGATGCCGGATACTTGTCAGAAGTATCAGATCTCACTTAATCTGAAAAAGTGCATCCTTTTTGTGCCATTTAGGATCTTGCTCGGACATGTTGTTTGTCAGCAAGGATTGATGGTAGATCCATCCAAGATTGCAGTTATTGTTAACCTGGAAGTTCCTGCAAATGTCAAATAGTTGTGCTCAATTTTGGGGCATACAGGGTATTACCAAAATTTCATTCAAGATTACGCGCTAATCATTGTGCCCATGGAGAAATTTCTCAATAAAGATGTGTCATTATGTTGGGATGAAGAATGTCAAAAGAGTTTTGAATTACTTAAGGAGAAGATGGTCACTGCGCCCATATTAGTCTTTCCAGACTGGTCGAAGGTATTCCATGTACATGTTGATGCCTCCTGCATCGCGCTTAGAGCTATTTTAGTGCAGCCAAGAGCTGGGGAAATTCACCACCCTACTGCATTTGCAAGTAGGAAGTTATCAAGTGTGAAAAATAATTATTCAACCACAGAGAGGGAAGGATTTGCTATGGTATATGCACTACAGAAATTCTGCCATTTCTATTGGGAGGCCAATTTAAGATGTTTACTAACCATTCTGCTTTGAAGTACCTGGTTAATAAGCCTGTGTTGGGGAGGAAGATCTGTAGATTGTTGCTATTATTTCAGGAGTATGATTTTGAAGTAATTGTGAAACCTGGGAGACTGAATTTTGGGCCAGACCATCTGTTGTGAATTGAAAATGGAGAAGAGCTGACTAGCTTGGAAGATGGTTTACTAGATGTGCAACTATTTGCTATAAAGGTAGTTGATGATCATTTTAAACATTATTCATTTCTTGACTACTAGAAGTGCACCCACAGAGTATATATTGCAACAAAATAAAGAGCTGGTCACATGCGCAACTGACTTTACTCTAATTTTTGGTTAGCTATACAAGATGGGTGCAGTTGAGGTATTCGGTAGGTATGTATTGGAATTTGAGAGATGGGATATCTTAGCTGAGGCTCATGGAGGGATTGCAAAAGGTCATGATGCAGGGAAAGCAATTGCGCAGAAGATCCTCCGAGCTAGTTTATAGTGGCCCACGTTTCATAGTGACGCACATGCGCATTTCCGCGCTTGTGATGTATGCCAAAGGACAGGAAAACCATTGCACAAAGATGAAATTCCCTTGTACCCACAAATGGCATTGCAAGATTTTGATGAATGAGCCATTGATTTTGTTGGACCTATTGACCCTCCAGGAAAGAAGATAGGTGCGCGTTATATAATCACTGCGACATACTATGTAACCAGATGGCCTGAAGCTAAGCTTGTTAAGGATTGTAGTGCAGGCACAGTTGCGCACTCCATTTTTTAAAACATTTTGACTCGGTTTGGGTGCCCTAAGATTTTGATGAGCGATCAAGGTACATATTTTATGATTGAAACTATTGAAGCTCTGACAAAATAATTCCATATTCATCATCAGAAGAGCACTCCATATCACCCACAGGCGAATGGTGCGGTGGGAGCTTTCAATAAGATATTGGAGACTGCACTCACTAAGGTTTTCAATGCTAATCGAAATGATTGGGACGTGCGCATACCTGCGGTTCTTTGGGCATATAAAACCACATGCAAGAAGTTGATAGGAAAGACATCGTTCAGAATGGTGTATGGGCAGGAAGTTATTATTCCAATGGAATACATTGTTCCAAGTTTGTGCATTACAACATTCACCAATATGGCAGAACAAGATATTATGGAAGAACGATTGTCGCAATTGGTCGTGCTAGAAGAGGATCGATTCATTGAAGGTTCCATCAGGAAGTGCAAAAGGCGTGTGAAAAGGCTTGGTATGACAGGCACATTAGACAGAAGGTCTTTAAGGAAGAGGATTTGGTTTTGTTGTATGATAACAAGTTTGTGCGCCACCCAGGGAAATTGAAGATGCAATAGCTCGGACCATATGTTGTCAAAGAAATCACAGACGAAGGTGCAGTGCACCTAGCCACATTGAGTGGAGAAAACCTTCCTAGCTATTTCAATAAAAGTTGATTGAAGCCTTGTAGGGATGACCCTCTCCCTGCATGCACCAAATGAATATATGGTTGGAAATATGGATTTGTGCAGCAAGGGCGATGAATGCGCAGACAGGTGCGACGAGCGTGCAGTAGTTATTCGCGGAGGATGACTGGGTCACGGAGGTGCCAGAATATAGTCGTTGGAACAGTAAATATGGACAAGACAACATTATTACTGTTTGGAGGAGCATCTAAATTGCATTTAAAGAGGATATTTTTCCATATTTGGAGTCATTTTAGCATTTATGGGGCTACATTAATGCACATAAGATCTTTTAAGGTGCGCCTATGCTATAAATATGACCAAAGGGGTCGCATTAGTTCCCTTTTCTTTCTGTGCTATTTTTGCGAGCTGTGCTCTCTGATTTCTGAAGTTTGTTTGATGCCTATATCTGGTCCTAATCCACTCTTTGAGGAGGAGCAACGCCACCAAGCATGATTGCCACCAAGACTACCCCTTTTGCGACGTAAGGTGAAGAAACCATTGCGTAGACTATTGAGACCCCTACGCTGGTGCAAACGAAGAAGGGGCAGTCATCGGGGTCTCAAATGTCACCCTGTAAGAAGACTCCAAAGTCGTGCTTCATTGTTGTAGAGTGCGAGAAGAAGCCCACGATGGACTTACTAGAAACTATAATGGAGGAAGACATTGTAGAAATCACTGACCCTATCTCACGCTTGCTTGCGTATGTTGCACCGCGCAAAGCCTAAGTGAAGGTTCCCAAGGATCTTGATAAAGTGCGTTCATGCATTAATATGTCACTACTCCTAGAGAACACACCATTTGAAGGCGATATGTTTGCAAAAATTCCACTTCTGAAAATGGAGAATTGGGACCTAGCAGACCAGGAAAATTTTCCAGAGCTCGTCCCTAGTATGTATTTAGAGCAGGTTCCTTATGAAGGTGGAGTAGTGCACGTAGAGCCAAAGCCCTGGGCGTTGGGTTTGCAAAAATCTAACTTGTTGAACCTATTGCAGATTCCACACTTCGGGTGCAACCCCATTAATGATATATGTGTGCGACAGTTTCTCGTGTTCATCCATGATGATTTTTTATGGCTCGAAGAGCGCATTCCGATAGCTGTCATGTTGATCCATCAAATCACTAGCTTTCCTGACCAGGGGGCAGACCTTATGGCACCCTTTGGAGGAAAAGGCCAGGAGAAGAAAGTTGCATACAAGGTCAAGAAATACTATAAGGTGTCGCACAACACTCGGGGATTCCTTGTCAGTGAAATCAATGACCTCACAGTGAAATTTGGCACGATCATCCTCACCTACAAGATGATGAGGAAGTGTAGACCAGAGGAATTCCCAGCCCATGTAATTTCTTTGGCTGGGAAGTACGAGAAGGGTGTCCAATATAACTGGGCTCAGTACCTATGTACATAATTCCTGGAGAATGTGCGCGAGGCGCATAAGGAGGGGAAACATTTTTACTATGCATGGCTATTACTCCTAATTGTGCTCATTGGATGGAATATGCCTTCAGATACGCAATTACCAGATATCGAGACAAATAAGTGTGAAGTCGCGCACTATGCAACCCTGTGAATTCAAAGATACTAGCTAGAGTCAAGGAAAATAAGATTTTTTGGGTGTTATTTGACTCTGCGCTATTCCAAGTCATCCAGTCAAAGCCAAGGTTATCACCTACCTTATATGAGAAGTACAAATTAATTGCAGATTTCAAAGAAACGTTTCATAATGTGCATATTTGCGCGAAGGGAGATGTGGAAGGTGTCTGGTATGATTTGTCATATTTGGTCACAGCGGATGACCTGGTGCACGTCACAATGGAGTGGTCGCCTGCTTGGTTAGAGTCGTGCACCAATGGAGGTGCCTCTTCATTCGTGTTAAAGACTCAAATGAAACCAAGAACTACCAAATATACGTAGTAGAAAGTTAAATATGCTGAAGCAGAGCCTGAATCCACTACAACAAGCGAAACAATCATTTAGAGAAGGATGAAGCAGAAAAATATGGTGAAGGCGTTGAGGGACCTGGGATGCATATCGCCAAGGGAACTAAGCACAGTTCTCAAGCCACGGGAGATCTGTGCAAGAAGAGAAAGGGGTCTAAATTGGTCGGAACAAAGGACCTCACACTCACATAGGACGACTTCACCGAGATTGAAAATACAATCAAGTCAGCAACATAAGACATCTAGACAGATATGGAAGCGCAGTATAAAGTTATGCTTGAGGGAGTGCAATTAGGTATTCAAGAACTTAAAGTGAAAGCGATCCAGATTCAAGAGAGCGTGAAGCAAGTGAGCCAGCTTCAAGCGAGCGTGACAACTTCCAGCGTGTAGCCCATTAGCACAGCGTTGCCATCTTCCAGGGATAGCCGCCTAATTCAGATCCTCATGCCAGCCATTATAGTGGAGCCACTGATTTTGTGCGCATCCCTGAGAGCCCGCGGAGAAACTAGCATTGATCTGGTAGTGCTACCAACTGGAAAGCTCCACGCTATCCACAACATGATAGTGGACAAGTTACAGTTCAGGAAGCACATGCCTTCCACATTGTCAATGGATCTCAACAGCAAGCATCGGTGCTACAACAGAAGCAACAAACAACAGAAGAAGTGCGTCGCGTAATTGAGGATCGGTGCGCTACATTGGAGGAAATGATCGACCAAGTATGCGGTGACCTTCGAGAGGTCACTGTACCTGTAACAATTGTGCCAACAACCAAATTAGAGGGCTTGGCCGCTGCGCTCAAGGCATTGCGCACGGAAATTCAGACCATCCAGGTAGATTTCGAGCAACAAATTGCTGAGCTGCAGATGAAGCTCCAGCCTGATACACCGCCAGAGTTCAAAGTGCAGCGTGTCGCTGAGGTAAAGGCAACTACAAACAGTGTAGCAACCGCAATAGCAGAATGTGGAACCTTATTGGATGAATCCATGGGTGTTTGGACTGTTGTTCAAAACGACTCGATGGTATAGTAGTTGAGAAATGCAATGTGTATCAAGGAACCACAATTCACTGAAATCAGGATGGCGATGCCCACATTAGTCACAGCACAGAGTCTTGCCCGCTTGCATGAAGGTAAGGCTATTCAGACAAAAATAGAATACCTATGCCACAGAGAACAATTGTTGGAAACAAGGATGTAGCCTTGGGCTGAGGAACCCCTTCAGTTGTCACAAAGTCTTGATGATGCCCTTAAAATCCTCTAGCAAATACAACGAAGCATCAATTTAGTAGCTGAGGGTCCGAAAACAAAAAGTTAGTTGATGAAGCGCAAAGTGCTGCCGCATAGAGTGTTGAAGTTATCTTGCCACTTAAGAGCTCTGTCGAAGCACTAAAAGAAAAGATGAAGGAGACCAACCCGTAGTGACTCGGGATGAGTCACGAGATTGTGTTGGGGGCCTGTTGGAGCGGGGTCCCCTAGGGTACATTTTTGGGTTAAGTTTTGTACAAGTTTTTTTGTGCGCGCTGTGCGAAAGGGTCAAAGGGGCTTTGGATCAGTCAAAGTCCCTTAATCATTGTAATGGGTTTAAAGGGAAAACCATGAGTCTCAAAACATGGTTTGAGACCATGGTATGTGTGTGTCTAGATAGTATAAATATGTAAGTATTAAGTCGAGTAAGGAGATGATCTCATGGTGAGATATTTTGTTTAATTTTTTTTAGCTAAGTCTGGGTTTTTGGGTAGAAAGGCTCATGTTGGTTGTGTGCGCAGAGACCTAAGTCCTAGCTCTGTGCAGACTCCACTGGATGTGTGCACGGAAGGATAGATTGTATTGGACTGAAGGATTTAATGTACTGGAATTGATAGATCTCTTGATAAAGAAGATTGTTTTGGCGAACTAGTACTTTTATGCGATTTACCTGTTATTTTCTTTAAGATATGAATCTGTTCTGTTATTGTGTATTTACTTCTGTTAATGGTTAGTTGCATCTATGCGCAAATATCAGTTGATGTTAGATGAATAGATCTGATTGAAGTACACTTGATTACTGTGCACAAACTATATTAAAGCATTACGTGATAATATGCGAAGGGTTTTGATCCGTTGATGCGCGCATCTGTTATATTCTCTGTTATAAGTCTGTTTAGGGCGACTACATCAAAAACTTCCCCACGATGTGGAAACCTAGTTCTAACACCCCCCCATATTGCTTCGGGCGAGACTTTGATCTGCGTAAGTAGGTCACTGCCGAAAGGGACAGTAGTCGGAGGGTTTTTTTAGTTACACGATAACTCTAAACTTGGTTCTGGACCCCTCGAGCCAACACCATCTGTGTATCATCATATACACTAGCATTGTCATAGTGCAAGGCCTTGACTAACAACTCCAATTCTCCACGAAACCATGAGCTACAACGCTGGCAAGACCAATGATGAGTAGACACCCTCATCATTGCCTCTCTTGGATCATATTCCACCCAGGTTGATATAGGATATGTTCATCAGGACTATTCTTGCTGCTGGATTCCCAATCCTCAAATAATATATGTTCTCTCATGACTACTCTTTCCGTGGATGCCCTAATACATCCCCAAAAGAGTATCAGATGCCATATGATTACCCAATCCTGCATTATGTCTTCCAGGTGAAGACCATAACGATGTGTCTATCTCTCTCTCTTAACTAGGGAGGACATATTCCACAAAGGAATGTATCTAAGCTTCCCTCTTAGATTAGGAATTACCAAGTTTCTTCCAAGTAAGAAACTCATTATCAGGCTCCCTCTTAATCAGGGACCTACAGCAACAATGATGAAAACACCTAGTTACTCATGAAGAACTCCTTTTTGTCATAAATTTCTTTTAGGAGTCTTCATCTTTGGGATCTCTTCATTAGGGCAGAGATCATCCATCACTTTCATCCATGAATCATGTCTTCATGCTGTCAGAAAGTGATCCATGAATCTTCTCATCTGGTCTAGATTCATGTAATGTTGTTTTCCTTCAAACCATATATATTTCAAGGATATTTGATCCTGCCATATGATTATTAACCTATGGAAGACATATACTTCCCTTTGGAAACCTTGCATTAGCTCATCTAGATATTATTCAATTATCAATATGAATAATTAAAACAAAAGTTACCTCGGTGATGATCTTTCACCATGAAATCCTTCTTGTAGGCATCTACATCCTTCGTACAGGTTTACACATCTCCTAAAGATATGTATTTTCAAGGGTCTCCATCTTTACCGAATTTCTTAACATAGTCTACATATCTTCTTATGAGATTTCCTAGTCAAGTCTTCTTGGCTTTCTCGAATGTTCACTGCCTCTGACTATGGTTCACGATCTCTTAATTTCTTTCCCCGCACAATCCTATTGCATTCCCATGAACTTCCAATGTATAGTTCCTTGATAATGTATAGTCACCTCATATTCCATATGAGGATATATTATGTTGATTTCATCTGGTGTGGAACATGTCTATTGACAACCTGTACATCAGAAGAGTATCTGCTTCTTTTGATCATACTTCTTCTACCTGCGACCATATGACCTGTCTATATAGCATCCAATATCAACATATATATATGTACCTCATTTCCTTCCTTCGAGTTATTCTACAGTAGTTTTCCTTGGAGTGAAGAGTTTCATTCCCTTGACCTGCTTTATCAATATGTCATCATATGCTAATCCCATAATTCTGCAAGTTAGAATTCTCGAGGAAACCTATTGATTTCTTTCTAACTAGTGAGTCCAAAGAGGACTCCATTAGAAAATGTCAGCATATGTTTCCATATTGATTTTTGAATGATGACCCTTGATCTAGATGACTACCTTTCATCAATGTTGTTCTAGTGAGGTTCCCAGGAGCCACTTCTGTCATGGCATAGTTGTTACATAAGTGTATTGCAAACATCCACCTATGACAAGTGCTCCTTCTTTAATGCCTTTATCATGATGCCAATCTTGGAGTGATGCATTTATATGATATACAATTCTTCCTAACATACTATTTACAACCGACAAAAACCTCCTAAAGAGGAAGATGATCTCAATCATAGTAGAGATCTTTCTCTTCTTCTTTCTTCGATTTATTTGCATTGAGTTCTCCTTTTCTTCGACAATGTGGGATTCTTCCTTTTCCCTCTTATCCTTATTAGATTTGGGACAATCCTTTCTATAATACCCAAGTCCATTACTTATCCATGTTTCTTCCTTACCAAATTTTCTTTTCCTACTTAACATGGCATCACATGCTTTATTTTATTCATTTGATCATGTATCAATTTTAAATTTCAATCTAGTCTCTTCTACCTTACATAGATACCATAGGTCCTGGAATGGTGTTGCTTCTTTCTTTCCATATATGCTTTAAGTGAAGTTTCCCCATCCTTCTGGTAGGGCATTTAGCACCACTGTAGTCATCTTTCTATCAGAAATTACTTCTCCCAATTTTTGTAGTTGATCTTGTATTTCGAAAATATTCATAAAGTATGAAGTTATTCCTTCTTCTCTTGACATCTTCAACCTATATAGTTATAGTCTCAGAGATATTACTTCTCCTGTAGTACTCATCGAGAATAGCTCCACCAATTTGTCATATATTTCTTTTGAAGATTCTAGTTTTGATACATAGGGAATGAGAGAGTCCTTTATGGATTCTATAAGAATCCTCTGGGCTCTTATGTCTCCCTATGAGCTTAAGTGCCTAACTTTGAAGGTTTAGCTACCGACCCTTTTATATAGTCTATAAATTCATTTTCAATCAAATTTAGACCTATCCTTTTCTTCCATGCAAGAAAGTTTGCAGTCCCAGACAATTTGTTGCTTTCTTTGCAAAAACTCATTTTGATAGATTCAAATGAATACATTAAGATACTTACTTGAATATATGATTTTTTCTTCTATCATCTTGTTGGTTGATGATGACGTAGATAACAACAAGAAATTCCTCTTAGATTGGCTTTTTTTCAAGAGATGTGAAGAGGGCTAGATCACCTTGAATCCTTGATGCTTAAGGATAGATTGATGATGACTTCAGCAGAATAATAATTTGATGAAGTATTCAATTGTTTTGAACAATGTATTCAGCAAAATGGTGGCTTGATGATGTCTCCAGCAATGTTGATTAGGCTTCAACGCCAAATATCTTCAACACGGTGTCCTCGATGTATAGATCCTTCAAAAAAAAAAGGGTTTTGATCTTCTTGAGATGGCTTGAGGGTTTCTCAGGTCTTCTAGGCCAACATGCCTTCTGCTATAAGGCCAACTTTACCAACTAATTGTGAGCCGACTTTATAAGGAGCATCTTCTAGGTCGTCTTCAAGGAGCACTTTGACAAGGTATTTGGAGCATGCAATTACATCAATGATTGTCCTTTACAAGTGTAATAACACTTCATATATATGACTCTAAATTATACATTTATGACAAGGTGACAAACCCCTAAAGACATCAAGAAGAAGTCTTTGCCCTATAATAAAAAATTCCTTGCTCATGAAACCCATGAGTCAAGTATTACAAAACACATTTTATTAACTTTGTCTTCCACATTACATAAATTCATATTACAAGTCATTCTGAAGACAAAACCTAGTTACTCTTTCCAACACCAAGCACTTGAAATATGCAATGTCAATGAATCAATTTTGACATTTTGACAATGTGAAATTGAAACTTATTAAAGTCTAGTGAAAAGAGGGTTGAAAAGGGACTTAGGGAAAATTAAAGTTGAAATCATTGGCTTATGTATCATAGTTCTTTCCCCATAAAGTTTCTTATGGTGTGATAATTGCACTAATTTGTGTAAGCACATATTTACACATTAAAGTGAAAATCCCTAAAATCCAAATGAAGATGACTCATTTACAATCATTTTTATATTAATACGACAAGGGTCACTACAACATGTATAGGGAATCAGTAAAATCCTCTTAATATTCAATGAACACACTCTCATTATGGTGGTAGAAAGTCTCACACAAAGTAGGGTACAAAGGTCATGGTGTTGTCAAGATAAAGCCCCTCTGCTGAAAGAGGTGATCTCCCTAGAGTGGGTCTAGCAACACGAGATTCTTTCTAACATAATATTTCTTAACTAATGCTTACAATGCAAAGAGGAAAGAGACATAAATACCTTTTTCCAATCGCTATCCTTGGATCTGTTGATGGTGACCTTGATCCACGATCCTTGTAGGCCCGCTTCCTGCTACTGATGGCATGCAAATACCTTTGGATGATCAGGAGACAACAACAAACGTGATACAATATATAATAAACATAAACATTAGATATCTAGCAGATCAAGAAGTGCCAGAATTTTTGCATAATCATACAGACAAATATAGAAAGCAAACATCAGATGTTATTATTGATAAATTACAAAAGCAGAGCTTACAACCAGGCCTTGATGTTGGAGGCATTCTTAGGTGAAAATCTGAGTCCTTCACCCAGCTCAAAAGCATTCCTTCTCCGGTGCACTTAGGATTAATCACAATGCAAGCATGCGAAGGGATGAGAGTTCAGACGAGTTTGATAATGATCAACCAAGCTCTAAACTTGGGGGAATGAGGGATGTCAATTTATAGCAAGGAGAAGGAGGTTGGAAAACCATGAAAGGAGGAGGAAGGCCCACTTTATAAGGGATGATCCCCCATGGATGATATCAAGGTTCCAAAATGAGAGAGCTCTACCTTATCATCTTTATTCAACAACCAACTCGTCGCCCTTGAGCTTCTAGAGGTCGAAGCTTCTCCTCCATTTGAGGAAGCACTGCCAGAAAGGGGATCAACATGGTTTTCCAATAATTTAGGGCGTTGATAATGTTGGGCCAGAACTAAGATAATGACATCAGCGTGGTCATGACACCAGGAAGGACGCTGACCTAGGAAACTAGGAATTTGACCAAGTTTCTTCAGTAATCTTCCAAGGAAGTCTTATTTGTATAGGATTCGTCACTAGGCATTCCAGGATCAGGGACGGGAAAATGAGCATGGTGACAAATTATTGTGTAACAGATGCCCCCTAAATCATGAAGGCAAAACATGGAGTGATGGCTGAAATGTTTTATGAACCAAGGCAAAGAACGCATACCACCTTTAGATAACCTACCAAATCAAAAAATTACAATATATGACATCTCTGGTATAAGTATGTTATCCATATGATGTTTCACTAAGCATAAAATGACACATGATCCCACGGTATGGTCGCATCCATTCGTTTAAAAGATATCATAGAAATAGATCCATGATATGGGCACAACCATCCATATAGATAGGATCATATATACAATCATGAATAGTCAATAACTCCTCGCAGTCCTGACCAAAAATCGGAAGCGACCTAGGGTCTTCACCACGATCTCAATCAACCCAATGTACGAATCTAGCCATGTGAATAAATGTGTTGGTTTCGAACATGGTAGAAACCACCTGATTACCGACCAATGATGAGAACCGTTAACAGGCACAAGAGAGACCACCAATAATGACGATGGACCTCAAGGTACAACAATACAATCTACAAGTGTGAATAGATGTGTTGAAGTCGAACGCTTGTAGAATCATTCGACTGAAGGCCAATGATGTGAACCTGTCGTCAAACATGAATAACTTGCCATTGAGGCATGCAAGCTCCAATGTACTGAAAGAAGTATCTAAACCACTTTCTCGGATAATGAGCTAAAGTCGATAGGAAGGGATTCGTCGAAAGAGGGCCATAAGGATTCCCACATCATCGACACGAAAAACATATATCTTAAGACGATAGGAGTGATTCAAGATTGTATCAGAGGAGGTCAAATATGCAAAAGGTGTTTGACAAAAATGACTTGTCTTGAACATATTAGTGACACGACTCTGGAGGGTGGCAACATTTGACTCAAATAGGATCAGAGGTCATGTTGACAAAATTGGTAATCAAATGAGAGGCAAATGGATTTCCCAAACCCATGGAGGCAAAGTGACGAATGTAGGATGTTCCTAACCCGACACGTATTGTAGATGAGTGTCAAGTTCAAGAGCGACAAGCTGCCCAAAATACACATAGGATGTTCATTTTCAATTTTCCCCCGTTATCGCTAATGAATACCTATTTATTTTTTATAGCCAGCATGAAGAGGATAGCATATGCTGAGCATGTAAGTTCATTCTTCGAATGAATCCATCCTAGTAAGTTTAATGAGCACTAGGAAGGAGGAACTCGATCTCGTCATGGTGACAAGTCTTTCGTTGTTTAATCTTTAACGAGTCCAACGAAAGGTAAACTCGGTAACTTTTCATGTTTAAGGAGTTTAAGAAACAAAAAGAAAACTCCATCATGTCCCTTTTCGTAAATTGTCTCTCGAATCCGAAAAGGTGGAAAACTGTGTTTGAGAGAACCTCTTCAGCATGTTCGATCAAGGTATTCATTTTTCATAAATAGTGAATATTAGCCCGAAAAAGGGGTAAACGTATACTAAGATCACATCAATTCATTCACTTTAACGAGTTCGAAATGACAAGTACTCGACAATCTTTTCATTTTCTGAGAGTCGTAAAAGAGTTGAAAGTTGAATCCACGTGGAGGAATGAGTGGTATAAAGAGTAGCAACTGCTTCCGGTGATGGTGTAACTGTTCAAAACATGTAAAGGTTAGGAGGTTGGCTAACAAGACCACTCATCGTAGCGGTTCCTCGGGAAAGGGTAAAACAATCAAGTGAGAGCGTACTATTGGCCAAGAAGATGATGATGATGGAATGAGGAAACCAAGGCTCATCTGGAAAAAGAGGCAGATAAAAGGGAAATCACGAGAGGTGTAATGAGGATGGTTTCATTTTTACACAAACTTGAAACATGGGAAACTATGCTTGAGATTGGTTTCATTTTTACACAAGCTTGAAATAGAGACAAACTATGCTTGGAATAAGTTTGCATGCCCCCAACATGTTGACTCAATTCAAGGTACATGCCCCCCAACTTCAGTTCATTCACCTAAGTAGGTGGATGGAATGATGTTTCATTTACGAGATCAAGTGAAAGACTTGACTGGGAAATTACAAGATCTAATCAAAGACTCAAATTGAAAGGGGATTTGTTTCAGTTTTTAATGAGCTTGACACAGTAAAAGAAATATGCTCATTACACCTTGTTTCATTTTTTAATGAGCATGACAAAAGAAAAGGAATTATGCTCCATCCCCTTGTTTCATTTTTTAAGGAGCTTGACACAAGAGAAGGAACTCTGCCCCCAAGAGCTTGATTCATTTTTTAAGGAGCTCGACACAAGAGAAGGAACTCTGCTTCGAAATACCTGATCATGACCCAAAATAGGTCATGGCTTCCAAGATGTTCTCATCATATGAGAGAACAACACTCTGGAAATTAGGGTCCGATGCCCCCAGTACATGACGCACTGTATCACTAACTAAATCATCAGTAGATGTGGAGATAGAAGAGGTGGCCACATAATTAACCTGTGGCGAGGAAGATACCACTGGTATGTAAGGACCATTAAGGGATGATGGTTGATTAGGAGTTAATTTAGGACCAATGAATGATAGCTGATCAATGGTCATAATTATTCCTTCATATGGGTAACAAATCACACGAAAGAGAGAAGAGACAAGAGCTCTCATGACATAAGTATAGTCACGCCTAAGGAGTAAGTTAAAGTCCAAAGGGCCTTGGACAACCATCATGTCTATATAGAAAGTATTTCCTCCCAAAGTAATAGGCAACTTAGGAGGGATCCCTAACGGTTGAATGGTTCCTTTGTTAAATGCTAACATATTATGGGCAACAGGTACAAGCTGTGGAGAACCGAAAGCTTGCCAAGTAGTTGAGGACATAATACTAACAAATGCACCTTAATCTATTATTGTGCTCGGTACGACCACATTATAGGCCTGTACGGCGATCTCAAAGGGCACGTAAGAAGGAAGACGATATCCCGTCAGTCGACTCCAATCAAAGGAAGCGACCAGAATACTTGGAGGGGGTGTCGTGGGAACGAGAGAATTGCCCCCTTGTGTTACTCGAACAGGAGGATCACCCTCCTGTACCGCGGGAACAAGAATATTTCCCTCCAATTCATGGGAATTTGAAGAAACAAAAAGGACCTAGGTGGTATGAGGTTCACTTTCTATGGGAAAAGCACGATCCACTGATGGTGGAATCAGGTCAACCATTTTTTCAACCAATAGCTAGTCAGGAACGGACCACTGGGGTTCACTTTCAGAGAGAGTGGGATTAGCCAGATATGACTTCTGATTAATCACTTGATCAAATAGTGGAGGATTAGAGGAAAGCTTTCGGTAGCCAACAACAAGACAAGGTGGAGAAGCAATAAGGTTATCCAACACTTTCGAGGCTTCATCCATATAAGGAAAAAGGTGAATAGGATGATTCCCTTCACATAACCTAAAGGGAAATTTGACTTTACCCTTTTTCCCATGGGCCTTATTATCACTAGCTGAAGACTTTTCACCAACATGATCTTCAGAGGCTGATGACAAGGGCCGATTCGAGTCGGTAGACCAAATTTCTAACACCCTGGGAATGTTAGGACAATCTCTAAGAAGGTGGTCACACTTACATAGCTTGCAAGGGAATTTGAATTTGTGGGACAGATTGGAAGGTTTTTCAACATCAATTGCATTAGTAGCAATGGTTTCTTGGTTCCCCCCTTGCTTATTTTTCTTCTTCTTCTTCTTCTTAGCTTCCTGGTTATTAGAACCTAGACTTTCACCAAGTGAAGAGGAAGAACAGGGTGAAGAAACATGTGAAGAAGGTGAGGGGTCAACTTTAGGATCAATATGAGGTTGACACTGTTTAGGTGAAGGCGAACTTGGTTGAGAAGAAAATTGGACATTTCGAACCATGGGGGTTGAAAATAACCAAACTGGAAAACCAATGGTTAATCCCGGGAGGGACAGCGTTGCCATATAGGGAGTACCAACATTTCCAAAATAAGGAAAAGGAATAAGATTCCCATCTGAGGGGATTCCTTGATTGGTAGACTCAGGAAATGTTTCTATTAGTCTCAACCTAAGATTTTCTAAGGAGTTGTGCATGGGTAAGATGTTATTCCATTGGTAGTAAATTTTAGAAATTAAACACAAAATAAATAAAAAAGGGGTAAGCTAGGCAAAAAGGATAAACAGTATTCGTGAATTGCATAATACCTCCTAGTGAACCAAGAAGTACGGGAAGGCAATCTCCTCGAATGTTGTGTTCGGTGTATCAAGTTTACAAGGCAACTGACTCGGTTACCTATGGCAGGCTTGCAACCTAGTGGTGTCTCCCCAAATATATGCGACGGTACGTGGGAGTCCAGTTCGTAGTAGTGTTGTCTAATGCGTAACCGTTTGATGAGAGCGCCCCAAATATGCTTATCATACATCAATATACTTCCATACATGGGACGAGATATCACCCCTAGATTGTAACGAGACTGTTAGCGACAACTCCTACATTTAACGATGAAGAAAAATGTCTCTAGCCTAGACCTCTAAATTTTTGTGTAAATTTCAAATGCCCCTTAAGTTAATTGGGTTAATTTTAAGTTGATCTTGATTAAAGTTTCTATTTCAAGGCTCAAAACGAATGTTACCTGATTCCTTATGATGCAGACTAAATGCGAGAAATAAGCTTTCAATTTCGATGAATTCTAAACTACTTTAGGGAAGAGAGACAAACAAGAATGCACTCAATGTAGCAATGAAAATGCCCCCAAACTAGTTCAGAGTTACAAAAATGCAATGCTTTTCAAATTGAATTCACTTTCCAAACGAATGCAACTTAATTGAAAATGAAATTTCCTTTCCTTTCATTAAGATGCATGAAAATATATTTTTTGTTTTTCACTTTGAAAAGAAAGCAAAACAAATGAACGAAGGAAGAAATTCAAAATCTCTTTACTTTTATTTCAATTGAACCAAGCAAAAATCACTATAAAGACTGCATAAATGAAAGACTGCATAATACTACTCTCCCAACCTCTTATAGTATGCACTTTCCAAGACTCTCTATATAAGAGCATTATTTAGAGGTTTGAAGTCTAATGGATTTTGCTTAGATTCCATCCACCCCTATTGCTAGGACTCCAAGAATATTGGGTTTAAGAAGAGGAATCTAGGGAATGGTAGTCCATTGAAGAGAATGCAAGTTTCCACCCATAAAACACAACCATCTCTAGCTTAGCATGGAATTTCAAGCAAGTTGTCAAAGGAATGAATGATAAAGAGTAGAGGGGGGAAGAGGAGTAAGCTGCTCAAAGGGTGAGCAACAATTACAGTAGGAGGGTATGACGAGACTCCTTAATAAGTAAAACATAAGGCCCATCTAACCACTCCTAGGCACATAAGGCTATATTAAACCTTGCTTTTGCACTTAATAACACTTTATAGCTTAATGAGTTCTTAGGAGAGTCACAAATATTTTTCATACTTTATGTGCCTAACATGACTATTTTGCAAGATATTAAAGGGATTTTTCAATGATTTCGAGAGATCCAACCAAAGATGTTTGTGGAGCCTGCTCCCTGCTACAAAATATTCCAAACTCGGCTGGATGAGGAGAGTAAATACTCCTTCATGCTACTGCATGACGACCTAAGAAACAATATACAATATTTTAGGGCTTTCGGTGGGAAGGAAATCCTCCCCTCAAGGAGGCTGCCCCATACCCAAGTTGTGTAAATAAGAGGCTCGAGTAACCTAGTAGAAAAAGTAGGAGTAGAGGAATAACATAGTGAAGCATCCGAAGAATAGGAGAAGTTTAGATTTCAAGCAAGTTTTGTATATTTTTCATGTACAAGCAAATTTTCAGTTAGTGGAAGTGATATTTGATCTCAACTCTTAGTCTGAATTTTTCTTAAGGCTTCTGAGCTTCCTTAGGTTAGGGTCCATAATAAGTGCACAATATCCCTCTTGTACCATTTCTGTTCATGCATTTGTTTATCTTTGTAATTTATTTATGAAGGCTACTTTTATTCGTGGTTAATTAGATAATTTTATGAGCAATCTTGTTATCTTAGCATTTGGTGATAACTGCGATAGTCACATTGGTTAAATAACATCTTCAGTTTACATTCAAATTCATTTCTTTTCTACTGCTTATTTGTTGTCCATAATTCATTGTTTGTTGTTTCCTGCACTGTACTATGTTTTGCAACTACATGAAACCCCACATCCTTGCATTTTGCTAGAATAACCCTACCACAAATCATTATGATGCCTTGGATATGTGTACTTTGTCATGTTCTAGCATCTCCTTAACTTATTTTCATTCTAACCTCACATTTGGCACATTCACCTGCTTGCTAGACTGTCTCCTATAACAAAATAGATACTCCCAGAGCAATTTGCAACTTTCCTTGTAAAACTCACTCATATTTGCACTAAACTCATGATTTTCCTTCTTGGAACCCTGAGAACATAATCTAGAGGTAGAGAGACCTTCTAGATGCCTTTATTTGACTAATTGTAAAAACTGTTTTTTTTTTGGCAAAATGAGGGTTTACTGTTTGCAAAATTTTATTTGAGTAATGTGTTTACTATCCTTGCAAGATAGAATAAGTGTGCTCATTTAATTGCAGATAGAGCAATTTTCCTCCCTTTGTTGCAAATAGCCTAGGTTTGCTTGCCATCTTTCTTTCTGCTAGTTATTTCTTGCAATTCCAGTTTCTCATAATTTAGAATAACCAAGTTGGTCTCTTTACATCTAGATTCCATTTTAGTTTTTCCACCTACATAGAAGTCAACAAAAGGAAGAGATAGTGCCTGCTACACATATAGCATTTGCCCCTCTTAAGTTTGTACAGACCTTGGGTTGACAACTAAAGCTGAGACCCTTGGGAGTTGCAACATTTTTGTTGCAATACTAAGGGCCATGAGTCATTATATCTACTTATAAGGAGGAGGTCAAACAATTACTAGAGTGGGTATCTCTTCTTCAGGAAGATGTTTTCAATTTTTTTAATGCGGGTAAAACCACACATTAGAGCCTAATGTGTTTTCTTTCCTTGCAAGATGGAACAGGTGTGCTCATTTCATTTGCAGATAGAGCAATTTTTCTCCCTTTGTTGCAAATAGCCTAGGTTTGCTTACCATCTTTCTTTTTGCTAGTTATTTCTTGCAATTCCAGTTTCTCGTAGTTTAGAATAACCAAATCGCCCTTTGTACATCTAGATTCCATTTTAGTTCTTCCACCTGCATAGAAGTCAACAAAAGGAAGAGATAGTGCCTGCTACACATATAACATTTGCCCCTCTTAAGTTTGTACGAAACCTGGGTTGACAGCTAAAGCTGAGACCCTTGGGAGTTGTAACATTTTTACTGCAATACTAAGGGCCATCAGTCATTATATCTACTTATAAGGAGGAGGTCAAACAATTACTAGAGTGGGTATCTCTTCTTTAGGAAGATGTTTTCAATTTTGTAATCTGTGTAAAACCACACATTAGAGCCACTATGTAGAGAATTGATGATGAATTATCCACTCTACTTAAGCAAGTAGAGGAATTGTAGCTTTCAATCAATAAATTGATCATGAAGCATTCTTCCTCCAACAAATCGAGTGCCCAAGATCTTCTTCACATAAATGCTCATGCTCCTGGGAGTGTAAGAACAAGAAATGATGTCTCCTCTAGAAAAATGATCATACAATGTAAATTTTGCAAAAATTTAGATATACTTTTAGATATTTTAGATATCCAAAATTTGAAAAAAACAATACTAAAATCTCATTCTCAAAGTACTTGTTGCCTCTAGTTTAAAAATAAAAATAATTAAGAAAAAAATATATAATGAAAATACCAAAATGAGTTATTCACTTTATATATTTCATTTACTTTCACACGCTTTTCTACCCATGTTTTCTCATTTTATACATTATCATATCCGTGGATTAAAATACATGTTGATTCAAAACGTCATGCCAATTCTAAAAATCATATCAATTCTTTAATTAAATAATTAATTTTTCTTTACTTTTTCAAAGCCTTTAGACAAATAGTAAAGGCTTTGTAAACCATGGGTTTGAAACTATCATTCTACTTTTTGACTTCTCCATTTTCACCAAAACCTATTTTTTTAATATACTTAAATATTTAGCATTGAAAAGTTGTTACGCAATTACAACCCCGCCATCTTTTTCACCATTTTTAATAAATGTTGCTTCCCGTTAAAGGTTAGGGTAAATAAATTATCAATTGCACCGGGGGTGCAAGGGAACGCCGTTTGGAGGATATACCCTGACCATCCTGGAAAATATATATATATAAGTAAATTTGACTTTAATGGAAACAGAAATTTGCCAGTATTACCAACAGCGCTCACCCATCTACAGCAAATGACAGCCCATTCCATTACGATGAACAGACAGTCGAGCGCAATGGGCGTAAACTTTAGCCAATCGAATCGAGTCTTGAAATGTTTGCTGGTTCCTTCCATTTCCCATCCCACAACCGCGACGATAATGCAAATCGCGACAACCAGTCCAGCGCAAGAAACCAGCACAGATGTGGCCACAATATATTCGGGATGGCAGACGCGAACCACAATCCATGACTTCAGAAATTGATCCTCAATCCTCTGCCATGAATTCTGCTGGTCGCGGCTCATATTCTTGAAAGACAAAATAACCGGAAATTTTTGAGAAATGATATCTTTGATACTTTTGCTGGCTAAAGTTGCGCAGCCGAGAAGTAGCAGCAGCATTACCATAGATCCCAGCACAGTTGCAGTCGTTACAGTGATCGAGAGGCTAATCGGCTTCTCGCCCCTGTATACAACATTGTTCGCGTCTGTAGTTTCAGAATTGCGATTAATGGCATAGATCTCGGAAACAATTTGAATAGAAATGCTGAACAGCAAAGCTACTATTCTGGTCCTGTAATTTTTCGATGCAGCACGCGCCATTCCAGATCACGAAATTCATGCTCAAGCCATTCAGGCTCAGCAGCAGCCGCCGCCGCATTCACGCACGCCAATGGAGGAATAAGGGATCCCGCAGCAGGGCGGGGGCCTGGTGGCTCTGCTCTTCTTGCCAAACCCAACCCAAGAAGGGTAGTCGTAGAAGGCGTCACAGCCCATCCCTGTAACGTTCCGACAGGGGAGGTGCTTGTCGGGGAAGCCCTCGAAGAGCGGGGAGGCCTTGGAGCAACCCAGCAGCATGAATGCATTGTCGGGCGTGGGCTGCAGGTAGCGAGAGCGGGCTTCGAGGAAAGCGCAGGTTGACATCCCGCGGTTCGAAAGGCGAAAGCCGTTTACAAGCCATTACGGAGACCACACGTGGCGAGTTATCATTGGTTCCATGCGCCATACTTTGCACACCCCAAGCCCGCAATGGAGAACGCCTCCGGCGTAATTATCAAGGTTAGGTCCACACATATATATAAAACGCATGTGAAATCCGTGATTTGGTTGTAAATTTAATATATTCTGAATTTTTAAAATTAAAAAGAATATTTAAAGTATTTAAAAATATGAAAATAAATTTAAATTTTTTAATAAATTGAATTTTAATTAATAATTATATATATAATTTATGTATTCATAAATGAATTATAATTTTATTAAAAAAATATTTTAATATATTATATACATTTATTTAAAATATATATATATATATGTAGTAAATTTAGAATTTAAAAGCATTCATATAAATTTAATAATTCAAATCTAACCCAACGTAAAAAAACCTATTGGGAAATTGCAGTTGCCACACATTCCAATCCCTCTACTTGCCTTTTGACCAGTCGTTTTATGTTATCGTGACTTTGACGAGCCTCTTGAGAAAGGTTTATTATCTGGTGCTTTTGACGAGATTCCTAATCCTCAATAGGTCTTTTGACGAGACTCTAAGTGGGGTTTATCATCTCGATCCTTCTCAATCCCCATTGTGCCTATTTAGGTTCACGCTTTTGTAATATATATATATATATATATTAAAGTCAACCTGGAACAATAGTTGGTCATATCAAAATTACCTTATAAACCATTTTTGAGAGTAAGATAATCCATTAATGTTTTTGTTTTCAAGGCTAGAATTTTTGTTATAAAATTAATTTCAATATTAAAGATAACACACATGGTTAAATAAAGATCATACAACTAATATGAGCATAATTTATGTTTTAAATTATATCATATTGAGTTTGAGAATTCTTACTATCAAAATGTGTTGTTGTTGGACAGCATATTGGTACATGATTGATCGAGTTTATTGATGCTCACTTGGAGCCACAACATGTGATTAATGAGCTTGGTATACCTACAACCTTATTTTCTTGATTTTTGCTTTTAATAATTAAATGTGTTTGGTTTGCTAGACTAATATGGACATTATATTAGAAAAAAAAAACCTAATGGCTTCAGCCGACGTCTCTGCTCTCTTGACCCTGTGGGGCGATGCCGCCGTCGTCACCATGGCAGGGTTTGCATTCGCAGAGGGATTCAATGCCGTTGGCTTACGCGACCTTTTCTCTCCGAAAATGCACCGAGCACAGCTACGGATCTTCCATCCGGCAACAAGGTTTGCCCAGGTTGCAGATCGAGGGCTTAATATCTCTTGGATCGGTGCAGATCTTGAGGCTGGGACAAACGATCCCGCCAAATTCCCCCTCTGTAGACGACTTGGCACAGAAGTAGTTTCCATTGCAGGACGGCTCAAAGACATCGAGTCTGGTATCTTGGCGGCCTCGACCACAGATGCATCCCTGAATACCTTCATTCGCAGCAAAACAGGGGATAACTGCCGACCAAGGGATGCTTCAGAACCTAGGATCCACGCATTTGAGTCTTCAGATCCTTCCTCTACTGCCTGTCAGAAGCAGATCTGTCTCTTGGACCAGCCAGTACTGCCAGAAGGAGAAACAACATTTCAGATCCAAATCATTCTCCTCTCTGGAAATACGCTGCTACAGTGGGTGCACGAAACAGACCTTGTGCAGGATCTTTTGTACAAGCTCGAACTTCGGCTGGGGATCCCCATCTCTCACCAGAGGTTGTTGTTCAAAGGTAAGCAATTAGAGGAATCTCTCCCCCTTTCCTTTTACAGTATTCAAAGGGATGCTACTATTGTTCTTACCTGTCGTCTACGAGGAGGGTCCTTTGGGCAGACATCCTCTGCCCCACCGTTCTCTTATAAAGACGCAGTCCATAAAGACACGGCCCAACCACAGCCCTCTACGAGGGCAGCTCAACCAGCTATGGCTCCCAAGCCATTCCTAGTTGATAAGCTTGAGGAAGTTCCCTCTGTCGAACTCGTTCATCCTATGGTTTCCAAACTTCACCAGAAATTTGCAGAAACCACAATCATCTGCAGATTTAATGGTCTGTGGCCACACACAGCGGATTTATACCAATGGATCCACACCAACTGGACCCATAAAAGTCAAATCTACTTATGCTCGAAAGGTTTTTTCATTGTGGCGTTTCATTCAAATGAAGATTACCAGAAAGCCTTAACAGGAGGCCCTTGGTTATGGGGTTCGACTGGGCTCTTCCTCACCCCATGGTTTCCAGACTTTGACCCCTCTACAGCTGTCATCACCAAGCTTCCTCTCTGGGTCAGGCTTCCAAACCTTCCAGCGCATCTGTGGCATTTCTCTGTTTTCTTAGCCATTGGAGATACCTTGGGACGTTATCTTGCTATAGATACCTTGAGAAGGGAGAAAGGAATCTACACCTACGGCAGACTGTGTGCAGAAATAGATATAAGCAAAGGATTGCCGGATCAGATCAACCTCAACTTTGGGGGCTTCCATTGGACCCAAACCTTGGATTACGAAAATACAGCATTCCAGTGCCGCCATTGTCATCAAACGGGACACTTACAGAATGCATGCACCCAGTTTCTCAGCAAAAAGAAGACTTCGAATCGCAAATCCAAATCCAAGAGCTAGAACTCCTGTGTATCTCACCCCATAGTTGATATAGACTCCTCTAGCTTGGATGAGGAGGAAATTGAGGCTGATGGGGAGAATCTTGAGACTCCGATGAATGCTCCCCCAGCCAGTGCTGCAGACCCCTCTGATCCTACGATTTCTCAGAAACGCTCCCACGTGTCTTCATCCTCGAACTCGGATAAAGATATTCCACCCCCAGTGCCGGATAGTCTACAGCTAGTCATGGCCCATCCAAGCTCCACCGACTGGGTCAAAGTCAACCGGAAAAAAGGGAAAAAATGTCGTGTGGAAATTTCTGCCCACATTGGGTAGACAACTCTACCCAACACTTGCTTTTCTGTTCCTCTTGTTATCTCTGCTCATTCTGTAGTTGTTGTTCAAGAGCGAGGTTGATATTCTATCACCTATAGCTCTCATGCTTCTCAGTTCTCGCTTGCTTGCAAGCCTGATTGTACCATATGTTTCTTTTCGTTAATAGAATTAGCCTTATTCAGGAAAAAAAAAGGAAAAAAAGAAAAAAAGAAAAAAAAAAAAGGACATTATATTCTTAATTTTCATTTCGAGGTGCCTTCTTGATTAGTAATTAACCTGATGAGTAATTAAGTACTTAAGCGCTACCATTTCTTTGCTTATAGCTCTAGTGGCTTCGCCATGTTCTACCAGAGCTTGCTTGCACTACAAGGAAAAGACTCTCTAGCGGATGTTTTTGAGGAACCCCTTATAAAAATAGCTTGGATATCCGTTTGTAGCAGAGGTTTTTAGAGGAGGTTAGCGGGTGGAGGTTTTTGCGGATGTTTTTTGTCTGGTGTGTTTCTCAGACTACACCACATCGGTGCATTCAACTAGAAAAACACCAGTGCGTACTACAAATTGGCACACCGAGACACTGTTCTCTCCGTACAAACCCTCTTGGTGCGTCTAATTACTGTGGCGCACCGGTGCTCTACACAGATTTAGCCCCAGTGCTTCCTAACAACCCACGCCAAAACTGAAACAGTCCGGTGCGCCTAAGAAACCCGCGCACTGGAACAGGGTTAAATAAAAAAAAATTATGGCAAAAAATCTGCATTTTTCACTTCTTCAATGCTCCAGAGCTCTTAAGCATCAGTGCGAATTTCCCTTGTGTGAGGCAGCCTGCCATCAGTGCTCCCATTGGACGCAATGTTGTTGTCCATTGCCCACCATCTCGATTTCGAATTTTGGAAAACCGTGGGCAAATTTAGCTTTGCAAATTCTACAGCAAATATGCCTCCTCGATGCCCAAATGTACAAGTATTTTACTTATTTGTCCATAATTAAACTTTTTAGCGGATTAGTTTTGTAAAAAAACTTAAAATTCACCCTTTTTAATTTTTGTTTTCCTGCTCGGTGCGCTTGAGCCGTTCAGCTCGCACCGGTTCATGGTGCTGCCTGTAAATTTACAGGGCGCACCGCGACCGATGCTACCGGTAACCGCACCGATTCTGGTGTGGTACCGAAACAATGCATCGTATTTTAAAAAAAATACATAAATTGCGGTGCGGTCGGTTAACCGGTCGCACCGTTGACTATGTCCAAGTTCAAGAGGGCAGTGCGTTGACCAAAATATGTGCCCCGGGGTGCATATTTTGGTCAGCGCACCGCCCTCTGGACACCAGTCCATAGTCAATGGTGCGGTCATGTAAACGACCACACCATTGACCATGTACTGATGTTAGGTGGGCGGTGTGTTAACTAAACTATATGCCCTGAGGCGCATAGTTTGGTCAGCGCATCACCCTCCCAATACTAGTACATAGTAAACGGTGCGGTCGGCTATACCACCGCACCGTTGACCATGTAATGATGCCAGGAGGGCTGTGCGCTGACGATATCTGCCCTTGGGCGAGTAGTTTGGTCAGCGCACCGCCCTCCTGAATTTGTACATAGTCAATGGTGCGATCAGTGAAACGACTGCACCGTTGACCATTAACTGATGTTTGGCAGTGCATTAACGGAATTATCCGCCTCGAGATGGATAGTTTCATCAACGCACCGCTTGATAAAGTATAGTTCATGTTGTGCAGTGCACTGAAAATTTCCATGCGCATCGCGGACGGTGTGCAATAAAAATAGATGCACCAGTACCGGTGCATGACTGTTTTTTTTGGCGCACCGACTGTTTTTTTCTCTTTTTAATATATATATATAAAGAAATCGTATTTAATATGTGAATCATTCAGTGACGTTAAAGGAGAGAAAAGAGGGAACAATAGGAACATATGGCAAACCAATATAACGTGGTTCACCTGTGGGAGGCACGAGAGAGGGAGAGACTTATGTACCCTCACCCTATTACGACAGCCACCCTGGCGCTCCTAAGGGAGGTAGGCCTCCTCAATTTCTATAAGGAGGCTACATCCCTGGAGGGCCATAATGGGTTATTGCGACAACTTATCTTTAGGTGGAATGCCCACATACAGGCTTTCCGGGTTGGTCCTAACCAGTGATACATGCCCACTGAGGAGGACATCTATTTTATTTCTTGCCTATCGAGGGAAAGGGTAGGATTTCCCTCGTTCCCAGAGGTCCCCGTCGGCTATGCAGCAGGGAGTTAGTTGATGTACTCCTAGAGATACATTAGCGCTGATATACTGTCTCTTGCAGATTTTCAGGTCTCCTGTGGTCAGTTACGTATTGCTTCATTTGGTGGATAGGAGGTGAGGTGCCTCTCACTACTGATTTCGACCATTACACACCATACCAGTGACGGGAAATGCATTAGTTTCCCACTTTTATTTTATGTTGATTCTTTATTACAGGCGCCATGATTTGTGAGGTGGTCTACGATTTTTTTCCGGTAGTTCTGTACAACTTTAGATAGATTTCATGCTCAAGCACAAGGGAGGGTTAACTTACCTTTTGCTTCAGAGCTATTTTGTTTATTTTTTGAGAGGTTTCTAGAGACAAGGCCTACTTTTGTTCGGAATCCTCGTAGGTCGATGCTGCATGTACGGAAGCAGATGTGGGGACAGATGATGCCCAAGAGGGGCGAGTCAAACTTTTCCACGAGAATATCTCATGATGCACTGGAGTTGCTATCCAGTGTTGATGATCATGCCTTCGTTCTGGTCCCCTATCCGTATGCTGATTTGGATTGGCGAGGGTGTGCCAACATCCTCTTCACAGATGATGTAGCCGCTAGATGATAGAGGTAATATTAGTGTTTTCTTTAAATTTATTCTAACATGTTCTTTAACTTGTTTTTATTAAATTGTTTAATGAAATTGTCTAATTATTGTTGTGTACTTATATATATTTTGTAGATATCGGGTCATTTGTTGGCAATGAGATTCCACCACCACCAAATGATCCAGGTGTAGATCCTGATGACGATCAGGAGATGGCAGATGCGGAGGATCAAGCCGGTACAGACAGACATGGTCTTTATGATCATGCGCAGGTATCGGTTGGTGTGAGGCGTAGGCCTGACACTAGATTTAGGATGGAGTTGGGCGATCAACTCTGTTGAATCCTTGTGGAGGAGAGAGTCAGGCCGACCACTATCAGAGAGATACAGGCCAATGATGCTAACATCGATATGGAGAGGCATGCCATGTGATATGTTGACCCTCATGCGGCATGTCGTTGGAGCTACCAGCTTAGTGGCGTGGTTGAGGAGGGTCGTTCAATGTAGGCATGGTCGAGATGCAGTACGTCGACAGTAGAGCAGCGACGCATCATCTGATGATCATGATCAAGGGAGTGATCATCGTTCACCTTGCGCCGAAGATGGGCAACCTGCAACATCGACCAACAATCATGATCTTGAGCAGGCTGGACCATCCACATTGAGTCATCACGAGCAGCCTGCGGCATCCAACAGTCATGATCATGAGCAGGCAAGACCATCCACGTCGAGTCATCATGAGAAGACAGTTGATCCTGATCAACATGAGGCACCTCCATATCAGCAGGCACATGATGATTGGCATGTATTTGAGCTTGTCGAGGCTGCACCATTGACTGAGTAGGACTTGACTAATACTACTATTGATGTACCACCAACTGATATTTGACATTTATATTACAATTGTATATTTTTGACATTATATATATATATATATATATATATATATATATATATATATATATATATATATATATATATATATATATATATATATAGTTCATGTATTTTATGTTCATGTTGCAGTTGTACTTAATTTACACGTTGGTGATCATCATGATGTGTATAATTGTTAGGTCATGTTAGATATGTTCATTTAATGTGCAACTTGCAGATAGATGTGTATGTGATAGCAGTTATTTGACATAAGATGTATATTTGATGTTTGGTTGTGATGATGTTATACAATGCTTGTGTTTTGTTAGATGATCATGATTACGATGATTAGATGATGTTAGCGAATTTGAATGTGTTTTTTAGTCAAATATGATGTTTATACGATGGTTATCATGATCGTGATGTCCATTTTTAATATTAAATCATGATATTTATTAAATAATATGTCGTGATTGTAATTGAAATTTTAAATTTAATTGTATGTAAAATTGTAATTGTATGTAAAATATTTGTAAAATCTTAATTATAATTGTAATATTTAATTTACTATGAAATGATTGTAACTATAATTGTATACATGTAAAATTGTAATTGTATGTACAATTCTAAAATTGTAATTTTAATTTTAATTGTAATTGTAATTGTATGTGAAATTGTAAGATTTTAATTGTAATTCTAATTCCGATTGTAATTATTGTATGTAAAATATTGTAAAATTTTAATTGTATTAATGTGAAATTATTGTAATTGTAATTTTATGTAAAATTCTAAAATAGTAATTGTAAATATTGTAATTGTAATTTTATGTGAAATTGTAAAATTGTAATTTTAATTGTAATTATATGTAAATTTTTTATTGTATTAAAGTGAAATGATTGTAAATATGCCAATAGGCATTCTATTATGAGGTTTGTAATCGTGACACTATTGAGATTCGTTGTTCTCGACGCAATCTCAACAGGGTCATTAGCGTTGACCAATTTTCATTAGTCTGTGTGGCCTTGCTTGGCAGGTAGCTGAAAGAGAAGGGAAAAAGGCGTGCTATATTTCCCCGGAGCAACCCTTGGTCTCTTGTGCAGTGCTGCAAAGATTACAAAAACCGGTCTCTTGTGCAGCACTGCAAATTTTACAAAAATATGAGTTGAATCGAAGAAATGAGAGTTCCGATTTATTTTGGAATGGCCTTGTAAGCCGTTGGGACAACCCTACATATATTCGTGCAGGGCTGCAAAGATTACATGAACCAGAAATGAATTAAAGAAAACATGGGCGCCTATTTGGAATGACAGATCTCTGTTTCAGCAAAAATGACGAGCAAAAATTGCTATGGGCCAATCTCAAGAAATTATCAACCTACACTAGAATTCGGAACGAGCTATGTGAGAACCAAAGATAAACCTTCCCTATGACCTTAGTCTCTTCCGCCATC
Source organism: Pinus albicaulis (assembly GCA_034641835.2). NCBI lineage: Eukaryota > Viridiplantae > Streptophyta > Pinopsida > Pinales > Pinaceae > Pinus > Pinus albicaulis. Next base: position 1,614,946,293 of record CM076582.1, read on the forward strand.
AGTTCAGAACATGTTAGGAATCTGTAATTTTAGCAGATTGGTGAGACTAAAATTGCAGAAGCAACATTATTTCAACCAACTTTGGGATTCTAGGATCTAGCCCTCCTGAATCCGGAGAGGGATCTCTCTAATAAGTGCAAAGATGGATTTGTCTTTGAAGTTTGGGGTTATAATATTAGGCTAGTTATGAAGGCCAAGGGTTTGTTTGTTTTTTGGATG